>SNQJ01S0065057.1:20514-48038 GCA_010110895.2 Picea sitchensis | reverse complement strand
AAAGTGCTTTGATGAGAGCCCTAACACCAATTCCCCACACGTATTACTTGTTAAATGAAATAAACTTAATTTTAATTAAATTACACTATATTATATGGTGGCGGAAAGGGGGGTTGGGGCTAAGCCCCAACCCATGGTTATATCATTGCATGCGACCAAAACACAAGATGTTAGGTGCTCCACTATGTGCGTGGGGTTTGGATAGGGCATAGCCCTTGAACCACAACGCATCCATATAACCACAAGCACAGTTCGAGGGGCCTATCCCTTAGGGCATGATCCATTATAGGCCGAGGTCCCATGCATACCGCCCCAAATCCAAGAGCTAGCGCAAGTATGGGCCAACGCTTAGCCCTTTGGGCTAGCGCTTGGACATATGAGATGAATATGACCTGTTCCAAGGGGGCCTGTGCCAACCCAAGGGGGCTATACTATGTAATTTATTGAAAAGTGGGTTTTTAACTATACAGAAGTGATTTTTGATTGATAGTATGCCCAAAAATTGTTTTTTTGAGGATTTTGAGGCCATTTGAAGGGGGATTTGATCCTAAAAAGAGGCCAGATCTTGAGGGAAGTTGGGATTCCTCATATGAGCCTTAAAAACTATAAAAAACAGGCTTTTTCAAGCTTGTAGAAGACTTTTTTTGATGCAGGGTTTTGAAGGAGCAGTTTGTAAATTTTGGCATTTTCTCATGATTTGAGAGGCAATTTTTCCATGTTTTTGAGAAGAGTTTGATGGTGCATGCATGAATCTGAGCAAGGAGGTCTTGCAAAACATACATGAAGCATGTACTGTAACAACAAAGAGCATTGTAAGAGAACTTTGAGCATTTTAAAGAGCAATAAAGAGGTCCTCCACTTGGAAGCGGGCCCAAAGACGTAACCAATGATTGGTGAACTCTGTTATCAACCTCTCGTATCTATTTCTCTTTTTATTTTTTTGTTCTATTCTCTTTATTTGCAACATGGATATTAATGGATGATCTCTTTATTCATTAAAAATAATAAAGTAAAAGTCACATTTGATATTGCGCAAACAAGATAATAAGTTTATGTATTTCACATTCTTAACGATTCGATGCAAAAAGTACAGTAAACTAACTTGCAAATTTATCAGTAATACTTTCATTTTTTGATCAAGTTTATGGTATCAGAGCATTTGGTTTTGAAGGTTTGATAGGAATTTCAATCATTGGATGCTCACTAGAGAAAAACTCAAGCGAGGAGAAGGACAATTGGAGGCTCTTAATACAGAGATTCAAAGGAGACTGCATAAGCAAGAGATGCCTTCGCTAAGAAAATTGGGTCCCTACAAATCTGAAGATCATTTCTTTGAGGCCTTCAATTTGATGCAATCCATGGTAGAGGAACTTTACCATGAAAGAGGTCAATGAAGGAATCTAAAAGTTGAAGAAGGTGAATCTTCGATAAGAGCAAAAGGAGGAGTTGGAGGTGGTGGACCTTCATAACCTTCTTCTCCTTTATCCTCGTCATCTACAAGTGAAGCAAGTGTACATCCCTCCAAGGATAAGTAACCTAATAAAACTCATCATTTGTCTAATATTCCTTTATTAAAGTTAGATGTAAAGTTTCAATTACCCACTTATGATGGTGAATTAGATGCAGAAAAGATAGATAATTGGGTGAGACAATTAGAAGTCTATTGCAGGATATAGAAGATTGTTGATGATGAAACTAAGATCCAACTAGCAAGTCTCAAAATGGGAGGCACAACTCTCATATGGTGGGAAAGCATAACTAAATATGATCTTAAGAAAAGTGGTAAGACAATCTCTTCCTGGAATGATTTTGTTATTGCATTAAAACAATAGTTTTACCCTTTAGCTTACATGCAACAAGAAGTGATGAATTTGCAATGTTTAAGGCAATCAAAAGGTCAAAGGTACAAGAATATACTCAAACATTTCGTAAGAACGCACTAAATTTGGGTATTTCTTTGTATACACAAGAGACACTCCTAAAATATATCGGTGGTTTACATTCTTATCTTAAGCACACTATTCTTATGCTAAATCCTTCTAACTTTGATGAGGTATGTGTACAAGCCATTCACATTGAATCCAATAAAGGGAATGTTGGTGATAGTGTTTCTACAGATACTTGGCAAAGAAATGATGTAGGGAAAAGGAAAGAGAAGAAGACAACCACAACAAGAAAGGAGAACCCTACTTGCAAGCATTGCAAGAAAGTAGGCCATGATGAAGATCGTTGTTGGGTCTTACATCCTGACTTGAAGCCAAATAAGTTGGCCAACCAAGGAAGGAAGAATACCATAGCTGCGCCAATTCAAATGGATCTTGGATCAGATTCTGGTGATGAGACATAGGTTGTAGCTATGGGAATCCTAGGTATAAATTTTGTTGCAAGTACTAGCTCTTCTAGATCAGTTGATGTAAATGATGAGTGTAAAAGGAGTGAAATTTTCCACATAAGGGTTATAACACATAATGTTAAAGTTGATACTCTTGTAGACAGTGGATCACAAGCCAATCTAATCAGTGAAGATGTTGTAAATAACTTGGGACTTGAAACTAAGCCACATCCTAGACCTTATCCATTGGGATGGATATGTAGTGATAATAATTTGCAAGTAACCAAGCAATGTAAAATTAAGTTTACAATCACTTCTAAGTATCATGATGAAGTAGAGCTTGATATAGTGCCCTTTGAACAATGTGGAATTGTCTTGAGAAGCCCCTACCTTTATGATAGAAAGGAAATTTTTTACAGGGAGGAAAATAAATATTGCTTAAAGAAAGATGGGAAAGAGTACATTGTTAGTGCTCATCGCATGGCCGATAGATCTTTTCTGACTACAGGGGGTAGTTAAAAAGAATGGTAAATGGAAGCAAAAGTTTAACACTTATGTCTGTAATAAGACATGAAGTTAGTGATGCTAAAAATGAGATGATTCCATATGTTTCAAGCAGTCATGAAGTGTCACCAGGGTTACAGCATGAGGTTCAGTTGCATGCTTTGTTTACTGTTCCTGTTCAAAAGGGGTAGCATGTTTTGTCATTTTCATTTGCATACTGAGTATTGTTGATTAGTTTTACATTGTTAAGTGGTGTATGGACAAAGTCACGACAAAGAATGTAGATGATTGTGCAATAAATGAAATGATTACTTTGATAAACAATGTTATCTCGGTTTTCATGTTTGTTGTGATGATTACTAGTCAGGTGATTATTCTCCAAGCATAAAGGATGGATGATCTTGGACAAGTGGGGAGGCAATACCCTCACTTCCTACCTGAGTAAAATCAGAGTTTTGGTGGTCCAAAATCTTCCAAAGTGGGGAAAGAATGATCCATGAGGGCTCCTAGAACTTCAGAAAAATGCTCAAAATTCAAAGTTCTTATAATTGAATAAAATCAATCCTGACACCCGGCTCATTAATGCTGATTCCGTCGATATATTTACTTTCTCAAGCGGACGGCCCGTATCGAGAGTTTCACGTGCGTCAGATTCTCAAACAACTAAAAGTCAAAGGTCAAACTGGAAAAAGTCATCATGACAACAGCATGACATCACCAATGATACCTCATGATGTAGACTTGGACCAATTGTAGTGTGACAAGTGGTAGCAGTTGACTGGATAGATGTGGTAGACTTGGATCCAATCAGAATTGGACATATGGCAAAGTTTGGTCAAATGTTGTAGTGCCACGTGGCCCAGACATAAATGACCCGCATTATGCCAAGGTCAGTCGAATAACAAGTTTCAAATTTTTTTAAGTCCATGGGTTTTGAACCCATGACCAACCAACCAAGAAAAGTTCTTTGATGAGATCCCTAAAACCAACACCCCACACATATTACTTGTTAAATGAAACAAGTTTAATTTTATTTAATTTCACTATATTATGGTGGTAGGAAGGGGCACGGGGAAACAGCCCAAATCCCGTAATTATATCATTTCATGTGACCACAACACAAGATGTTAGGTGCTCCACTATGGACATGGGGTTTGGATAGGGCCTATCCCTTGAACCTAGGTGCATCCATATAACCACAAGCACAATTCAGGGGGCCTATCCCTTAGGGCGCAGACCATTCTAGGTTGAGTTCCATCGCCCCCAAATCCGAGTGGAGTACAAATGTAGGAGGCAGCAGCCCTTTAGAATCAATTGTCCATATGAAGTTCATATGACCTATTCCAAGGGGGGTGCGTCTGCGAGGCAAGGGAACTATCTTGTGTAATTTTTAGAAAAGTGGGTTTTAACTATCTGAAGTGATTTTTGACTGATAGTATGCCCATAATTTTTTTTTTTTTGAGGATTTTTAGGCCATTTGAAGGGTGATTTGATATTAAAGAGGCCATATCTTGGGGAAGTTGGATTCCTCATCACGAGCCTTAAAACTATAAAAACCGGGGATTTTTGAAGCTTGTGGAGACTTTTTGATGCAGGGTTTTGAAGGAGCAATTTGCAAATTTTGGCCTTTTTCTCATGATTTGAGAGGCAATTTTGCCATGTTTTTGAGAAGAGTTTGATGGTGCATGCATGAATCTGATCAAGGAGGTCTTTCACAACAAACATGAAGCATGTACCTTTGTAATAGTAAAGAGCATTGTAAGATAACTTTGAGCATTTTAAGAGCAATAAAAAGGTCCTCCACTTGGAATTCCCGGGCGGAGGCGAACGATTAGTGAACTCCGTTATCAACCTCTTGTCTCTATTTCTCTTTACATTTTGCTGTTCTATTCTCTTCATTTTCAACATGGATATTAATGGCTGATCTCTTTATTCATTAAAAAACTTCAAGTAACAGTCACATTTGATATTCCACAAACAAGATAATAAGTTTATGTATTTCACACATTCTTAATGATCCGATGTAAAAGTACGGTAAACTAACTTGCAAATTTATAAGTAATACCTTCATTTTGATCATCCTTTTACCCTTGAATTAACAGGAACTTCATTTCCAAAAGTTACATTTCATGATTTGTTGTCACTTAGGTACATAAACTTACTTTTGTCTCCCTTCACATGTTTGGAGAATCCACTGTCAACATACCGGGGTTATTTTGTCTTTAGTTGACAACACTAACCCACACACTTGTAATTTATTTCTTTTCCAAACCTTATTTCCGGTGGGGATTCGTCTGGTTCATAGTTCCTTAATTGATAGTATGCCGCTTTATGTCCATAATTATGGCGGTGTGACATTACGGTTGATTCGAATAAAGAATCATAATGATTGGTATGCTTAACCCATTTCCTTTTCCCAACCATCACATGATTTGAAGTCTGTAGTTGTTTGTTACTTGGCTGTCTCATTCTTTGTTACGACAAATATCTATTCCTTAGTGTTTTGATTGCTCATATATAAATATTAAAGAACAATTTACAACTTTGTGACCAAAGTTAGAACAAAAAAACAATATCCATGAAAAATCCTTTATACCACCTCGAAAATGGATTTGTCTTCTTTGAGAAGGTCGATTTCTTCCATGCCGATGATTTCTTTGAGAGGAAAGTGTATTGTTTATTTGTTCTATAGATTCATTCACAGTATTTTTTCTTTCACTCTTCCTTGGTGGGTGATTATCTTCCTTTGTTTCTCCATATTTGTTGTTTGTCAATGAATGTAGATTTGACAAACTTGATGGATTCTTTGTTTCTTGGTTGGCCACTACTAGATCCTTCTTCATAACCCAAACTAGTGTTCAAATTTGGATTCCTTTGCTGATGATTTAGAATGAGGACTAATCCTTCTGATGCTTTAATACTTGAAAGATTTTGGAGATACAATGCTTTAAACTTCTCCATCTTTTTTTTTTTTTTTTTTTTTTTTTTTTTTTTTTTTTTTTTTTTTTGATAATTGTTGTTTCAAAATGTATTCTATTTTTCTTTACCTCTTCTAATTCCACTTTTAGTAGGGCAAAGCCTTCATCAGGTTCTTTATTTTCTTTCTCGAGCTGTATCAACAATTGTTTTTCTTTTTCCTTCTTGATCATTAGTCTAACAATTTCTTCAGAACCCTTATCAGTTCTCCTTCCAAGTAAACCAAAAATTCTTCATAAATCCAACATTCTGCCTGTGATTTTATTATCATAATCCTCTTTGTCCACATAAGCATAAGTCATTAATCTTATCTTCACGGGAAGAGTCACTATCTATGTCTTTTTGAAGAGTCATCATTGTTTACATAAACTTTTCTTTTACCAATCTATTGGGTTTTGTACTTCTAATTTTCACCTTCATAATTCTGATCCTATTTCTTGTGGACACTTAGATGCAAGTGACCTATATTTCCATAGTTACAACATTTGAAGGGAAATTTGCCTTAATTTGCTTGCACGATCCTTTCTTTAGTCTTCTCTGGAAATTTTTTTCTTCAATTTCATTAGTCTCAAAATCCTCATTCTTATCTTCTTTAAAATATTCTTCTCTAGAGGTGGGTTTATATTTAACTATCCTCATTTCATATGGAGTCAACATTCCTAGAAGTTGATCAAAATTCAAATATTTTAGATCATTAAGTTCTTCTATAGCATAAACCTTCGGGTTGAACTGTCTATCTGGCAGAGATCTCATAATTTTTTGAACCAAAGAGGCTTCCTCAATTTTTTAACCAAGTGCTTCATTGCATTCACTAGTTCTTTAACTCTCAGAAAAGTACTTCCCAGCAGTTTCATCCTCTTTCATCTTTAGTTTTTCAAACTATACTCTATAGTTTGAAGCTTGGTGTCCTTACCTTCTCATTTCCTTCATAAATGATAATGAGTTTTCCCACATTTCTTTAGCGGTTTCTAAGTGCATAACTTTTAAAGTCCCTTCTACAAACCCACTAAGAATAGCATTCATTATTACACGTCAAAATTACTCAATTTGATAGTATGCATATTCCTCTCAATTTATTAAGTAAGTGTCGCATCTTCCTTACAGCTTCGCCAGAATTAATGCTTAAGTTGTTCACAAGTGTGAACTGAACAGCTTACTACCATAACAGAGACACTAAGGAGGCACTTAAGACATCTCATACACTTGATTTGGAAGAGGAATTGATTAAATGAAGTCAAAAAAACTCTTGACACCTAAGAAGAGATCCTAATCAAAGGTTCTGAGGGTGAAATCAGTGTCTCCTTTGGGCTGACACTATAACCTTCCTAGGGGCCTTCTAGCCTTCTGATGCCATTTTGAGGGGCTTTGCCCTGTCTGAGAGGCAGTAGTTGGCCTGTTGATGAGAATAAGGGGAGGATATTTTAAGTTTGGAAGGCAGTTGCATTGAATTCTTGGTTCCATCAGAAGATCCACACGACCTAAGGAGGAGGTTCCTCAACTTGTTCTAAAGATAACTCAAGAGGTTAAGCTCCTCTTAACCTATATAAGCAAGCTCTATGATGGTGAAGAGGGAGGAAGAGAATTACACCAAATTATGATCTCATAAGTAGTGTTGGAGCAGGAAAAAATTGCTAGCATGAAACCTATGATCTCATAGGAAACCTGATCTGACCAAAGAGGTGATCAGTGGTGTTGTTGTCATCGAGGTTGTGGATCTTTTGAACAGGGTTGAGCGAAGGGACTCGGCGAGAAGTTGTAAGCATTATCTCGATTGTTGAATGCTGCTGTCATTATTCACCATTAATATGACATGCTTGGCCTGTTTCTTTCTAGTTTGTAATGCGATGTTACATGAACTTATCGTTGATAGATAAGATGTTTTCAAGCTAATATCAATAGAGTAGGAAGTGAATTAGGTATTTTGTTTGTCTGAGTTTCGGCCGAGAACAAAGATCGAGACACAGCTTCAGGCGTGAAGGGACACCGCGTCGATAAAAAGGTACTGTTCTCCTTTGCTTCATGTGTTGGATTTTACATAGATTTGAAAGGAGAGTCGATTAATCCCACACGTTAATCATTTTTGTCTTAGAGTTAAAGGTCTAGCTCTTTGGGGCAATCTGCACGTCGCGGGGATATTTGCCTACAGCGGCTAGCGACTCCAAGGATAACCTCAAATCGAAATTTTTTGTTTCGATTTCTACATCACGTGACCTTGTTCTTACCCTTGATTGTTTTAGACCTGATTCAATTCTCTTTTGATTGGTTTCCTTGAGCTGATTGGCTCCCTACCTCATCATGCCTCTGACCTAATTGTCGAGGTTGAATTACAATTTTTGGATTTTTGACACCTTTGGGAGTTTTTGAACTGGCACCTGTCACTTAATGTGTTCCACGGAGTGTCAGTGCTCCTAATAGCCTTACATAGTGTTATAATTCTCCTTGTCCTTGAAAACAGAGCGCCATCCCTCCCTTGGCCAATAAACCTTCGAATTGTTTTTGGTTTTCTCATCACCTCTTGTTGGGTAACCTTGTGAGTCAATGCTTCTTCCTTCTAGCCTTGACATCACATTATTTTGAAGAATGAACATCTTTCTATTTGGATTTTGTAGCCTTCTTCATTGTTATTTGAGTTTTTTGTTATTTGGAGTTTGAAACCCGTGCATTGTCTTTCTCTCCTTTTGGACTGAGCGAGAAACTTTCGGTGAAGGAGGAGTCCCGAACATGGATGATTTTAGGGGCTAAATTTCATTCATGGGTACAATTTTCCATGGTTTTCAAAATGAGATTAAACTATTTTAAAAATGATTAAGCCCAAATTCTATAGTACAAAATTATTTTACCTTAAAAATTGCAAAAGTTTATAAAAATATATATAAATTCTTAGAAATTTGAATATTTTTACAAAAGTATGCATAATCATTTATAGTTGGCATATATGAAGGATTAGTAAAGATTCACCAAAGTTTCTACATTTAAAATAGAATTTCATTCTTAAAATCATCCACATCGAAACCCTCTGAGATCTTTTCATTTGATCTTAGTTAAGGTCATTGTTCTTTGACATTTCTTTTGGTGTGAATTTTTTTATTTTGGATTCTTTCTTTCTTTAAGCTTGTTTTTGATCTACTTGAGAGGGTGTGTTGTTTGATGAAACTAGCCGTATTAACATGGTCTCATGATCACGAGAAAGGGTAGTTGGCAAGAGAAATTTTTCATTGAATTGATTATCATTCACATACAAGCGAAAAAAGTACATCTTAATGATTAGTTTGCATATTAGTTTGCATTTCTGAAATGTTGTAGCATCATATTGGATTTTGTGGGGAACAAAAGTGGGGCATTCCTTATAAAGTGTTTGATAATTGACTTGACTCTTCCTCTTTCCCTTAAATGGTATTCAGTGAAAATAAATGATTACTTATCATATTTCATGCATATTCTTGGGAATTGAGTCATCATTCCATCAGTTTCACTTTAATACACCCTCTGAGGTAAACAACATAAAATGAAAATCAATGCTTAACTAAAATTTATCAGACTTTTTACATCTTTATTAACAAACCTACATTAGTTTAAAGTATAGGGATTTGGAATGGAGTTATGTATGTAGGGATGGGATTCCAAAGCTATCAAAACAAACTTAGTATCTTGTGGTAGGAAATTGAAATCCAATTGTCGTATAGGACTTCTGGGATCCCCCTCTCACGGGGGTTACCTGCAGTGCATTTAGATTGAGTTACGGAGATTATCCCTAAGTGGTTCAATTGTTTGTAGTGGTGGGATCATATTGGGGGTCACTAGGTATGCCCGATTATGTGTGGTAGGATCGCTTTCGGGTTGATTTCATGCTTGTTATCCGCCCATGCAGTTCTGATTGGTTGTCGGTACATTGCACGCCCGGGGCTGGCTGCCGAATTGGTAACCTTAGTGGCCTGTTTGTTTAGGGTCTCACACAAGGTGGCGGTGAAGGGAGGTCTCACTTTGTGCACGGAGCGAGGCGTTGGTCAAACTCACTCCGAGCTCAGCGGAGGGTAAATCTACAATTCTTGCATGGAGGAAGCTTGCATAGTAAGTCCATTAAGCGGTCATCAGCGTGGCAATCACGCTCTATCTCATGCCCTTCTTACTTTGTTCCCACGGCGTTGGATTTCATCACCAACCTAGTGGTTTCATCGATAGGAAGGTTTGTTTGATTGATTGCTTCTTAGATTCTTAGCGTGTTGTTTGTTTTACTTAGTGGACCTTAGGTCGAATTAGTGTTAATGGCATCAAATCCAGGGTATAATGGAACCCTTCTCTGGGGAACCTTATACCTTTCCTTGGTTTGGAAACTTTGGTCCTCCATATGTTGCCCTGCGGAGTCTTCTCGGACTCACTATCGGATTACCAGGTTGGTTGTTCCCATCTCCGGTGATCAGATCGCAATGTTTCTGTTGCACCTAATACTTTGGATTCCAATACACCACCCACACATCAACCTCATGTCGATTTGCATGTGCCCATTAAGCCTCCTTCCATTTTCTCCTTCTTCTGAGTGAAATCTCTAAGTAAAGTAGCGGGTTGATCATAAAGAGAAGAAATAGAAAGAGAAGAAGAAAGAGCCGAAAAGGACCAAGACCCCAATAACATCGGATGTTGGTTCTAAGAAACTAGTTACTGTTAATAATGTGGGAGTGTTGATGAGGTCAAAAATATTGAAAGGAAGAATCCAAAACCAAATTCCCGCCGCGACCTTTGTAGGGTGACCACTTTTTGAGGGATTTCCTCGGTCTTACCCAAGTCTTAGAATTGTGGTCCTCCGTCATCGGCCTTTGTTGGTCATGTCCATGATGCCCCGTCAACTAGTGATGTGGGTTTGGTAAGAAGAAGACAACTGTCAAAGTTCCTTGCATGTTATGAGGTAATCATTACTCTCACCTTGTCCTCGCATGGACAAGGCTTCTTCTCTTTGGAAAAATTCAACTTCCAAAAGGTTATGGTAAGATTTCCTCCGACCCATCATTGGTTGATGGATCAGAGGAAATCTTACGATAACATTTTGGAAGTTGATCAGGTGGTCAATATAGTTTCCTCGTCGATTGAACCAAAAACCCAAATGACTGATCCAGTCCCATCATCAAGCGCCCTCTTCATCAAAGAGTGACGCAAAGAGTCGATGTTTTCATCCTCAATGGAGTCCACTCTCTGTTGAGAGTGACACCAGCTTGATCGATCTTTTTCCACTCGTCGACCCCATTCTTCCTTTGGAGAATGAAACTCAAGTGGTAGATCCAGTTTCACCATCGGTCGATGCAATTCCTCCAGTGAGGAATGTCAAAGTGACTAATCAGGTCCTTCGGTCAGTCCCACTCTTCCCCCGAAGAGTGCCAAAGTCAGTCTATCCAAGTCACCATTGGTTGATCCGATCAATCATCGGTCGATCCTACTCTCCTTCTAGAGATTAAAACCCACGATGTGCCCATGTTTTTTCTCTTTGATATAGACTCTACCATGCCGAGGGGCATTCCTCCTTCTCCTGCGAATCCCCTCCAAGTAATGAGGGCATAATTTTTTATTGAGATTAAGCTAACTAGACCTGCGTCTTCCCTCCCACATTCCTTTCAGTTGATGCAGGTTAAGTGGTCGGGGCGTTCCTCAAATGCTAATAGATGAGGGTGCGTCTGTTAGTGTTTTGTCTTATGTTGCTTGGTATGCTTTGGGTTTTCCTCAGCTTGTGTCGGTTATGTATAATCTGTTAGATTTTAACAGAGAACTAGTCAACCTTTAGGGATCCTTCCCTCGGTTTCCTGTAACTTTTGGGAGGGAAAACTATCTTTGCTCGATGTCATGGTAGTCCAGAGACCCTTGGATTTTTCTTTACTCATGGGGCGAGATTATGTCTATGCTATGTAAGCTCTTGTATCCACCCTTTTCCATTGTGATATCTTTCCTCATGATGGAATAATTGTGACTATTGATCAACTTTCATTCATCGGCTCTAACTGGGTTACCTCCCTAAGTGGTTCCTATATGTAGATAGTATCTCCCCCGCCTCATGTCAATTATGTGGCGTTGTCTCCCATGACCTCAACTTCCGATGATTTGGATCCAGTGGTTGACATGGTGATCTCGTCGATAGGGTTATTTGGGCTCTTGATCTCCTTACCCCTGTCCTGAACCTCGACATGTGTTCCTTCCATAGTGATTATCTTCCATCCAGCGAAGATCTCATGGAAGCCATGACCATGTTTTATCCATTGACATGGGACCCTTATAGACATTATCCTCTTGGAAACCATGATGAAAAACCGAGCATAGTTTCTTCTACGTGGCAAGCTTCGTTAAAAAATGAAACAGAGTCCACTAGATTTCATGTTGGGGGGCATAATGAGCATAGTTTCTCTTCACGTAGCAAGCTCATTAAAAAAATGAAACGGAGGTCCTGAGCATAGTTATTTTCTTTTCTGCTTGAAGCTCGTTAAAAACGTAAACAGAGGCCACTAGATTTCATCGCGGGGGGCATAGCGAGCATAGTTTCCCTTCTATTGTAAGATCATTAAAAAAATGAAATAGAGGTCGAGCATGGTTTCTCTTCTCTGTGGAAAGCTGGATTTAAAATGAAATAGAGGCCTTGAGCATGGTTTCTTCTTTGTAGCAAGCTATTTAAAAAATGAAACAACAATCGGGGATCGAACCCGGAACCCTGGGCAACGTTTCTTTTCACGTGTCAAGCTCGTTAAAAATGAAACAAATCACCTCTCCCTTCAAGTTGAGTCTTTCTCGAGATCCTAGTAGATGTTGAGTCGAGTCTTTCATTAGGTCTCGTTTTGAACCTTCATTTCATCCAACCGTATCCTTTTTCTCCATCTAACCTTACACAGTGATGACAACCTCAAAATTCGGTGAATGAATTGGATCTTGGGGGCATGTCTCCGACCTTTGATGATCATACGGAGCTAAGCCACCGGCTTTTCAAAGTGGGGGCAACATACGAGCTTAATCTTTGTTCTTTCTTGTGCTTTCGTAAATACATGAGAATGCAATAGGGTAAACTTTTATCTCTTTTTCCGGACCCGGAATGCAGGATACAGACTTACGAAAAGAAATGAACCCCACAGGTCATCAGCTTTAAACTCTTTTCGGACTCTCTAAATATGAAAATATTGTCGAGGTGATCTTGATTCCTTTCACACTCGTTAAAAGGTCGGAAAGGGCATCTTTCAAGCGATAATTTAACCATTTTTCGGTCTCATTAGAGATAACATGCGAAAAGGAGTAGAGAGTTCTCTTTTAAAGTGTTTTTTTTTTTTTTTCTCTTTTTTGGTCTCGTTAGACCATTGAGTTTTTTTGTGTTTGGACTCGTTAAAGCATACATCAACATGCCCACATGGGACCAAACCCTTACTTCTTCGGGTTCATTAAACAAAGAGGAAGAGGAACTTACCGAAGGTAGATTATATTGAGCATGTGTTATCCTCCTCGAGAGCTCGTTAAATTAAAAAGGGTGCTCATCTATTTGGATGGGGGACAAATTGAAAGGAACAAGCCAAGCGGTCTCTTGAGAGAACATCATCCAACACTTCTTAAGAGTCACCCTTGAACCTGACACTTTGTCATTTGCACATATCATAATCGGCCCGAACCTACACCTTTGAGCCAATCCTTTGAGTTCCCTTTAAGCTCCTTTGGATCTTCCCGATGCAAGTCATAGTATCCATTGCATAGTTTTTGGTCCATGTCATGTTTTAATGTTATGCCTCAGTGTTCAAGAGAAGTATCCCATACAAATTACGACCATATCAATATCTCAAAATCCATATCAATTATCGGTATCATGTGCCATATCGTGACCATCAAATCAATGATCATTTCAGCTATTATCAGTGATTTTAATGGTGATAACGCAGGATCTTCAATGAAACCGATGGTCGCTGGTGTTCCAAAATCGCCGACTCATCGCGTTATCAGATCTGCTGAAAGTATCAAAGATAAATGGCATTAATCAGTAAATTGTGGTTCGTCAGTCGTTCTCATGGAACCTTCAAATCGTGGATCTGATCAGTATATTCAGTTATTGGTTCATGTATAGATCCACTTTGTATTGGTTGTGGCTATGTCTTGTCATCTCATAGATACAATGTGTATTCTTCATGGCTAAGATAAGTTTAGGTCATAGGAGTATATATCCACATTGTATCTACGGTGGCTATACCTTTTTATCAATACAATTGTATGGATCCAGCGATTATTTTGTAAATGACCCATATCTTGCAAAGTCTTGATCACCCAAGCATGGTATGCACGCCTTGGGTTTTGAAATATGTCATGATATTTGTTGGATTTTTGTGTGCAGCTTCCATCGAGGTTCTCTGAGTCTATACCCTTTCTTGAACATCTACAAAGCATTTTAGGTTATCGATTCGCATCTTCTAACTTCATACTTTGGGAAGTGCATTCCCTGCGTCAAAATTACTCAGTCGGATAAGTGTCACATGTTCCTCTCAATTGTCATAAGTGTCGCATCTTCCTTCCAAATTTACATAAAGTTGTAGCAGTTGTTCACAAGATTAGCAGAACTTTATTGTTCAAACATACTTCTATAATGGCGACACTAAGGATGCACTTCAAACATCTCATACACTTGATTTGGAAGAGGAATTGATTAGCGGGGGTCAAAGAACTTTTATCATTTGAGAAGATCTCTTAAACCAAGGTTTTGAGGGCTCTCCCCACATCTGACCTTAGGAGGTTGGCACTCCCTATGGGCCTGGGGCGTTAATGCTCACGCCCCTTTGAAGGAGTTTTATCCACCTTTGGAGCACTGGCATTTCCCTTAAGCTTCCTAGGGAGTGCTACAGCTCTGATACCCATTTTGAGGGAGCACTGCCTAATCTTAGGTGATGGTTAACGTTGAGGAGAATAAGGGAGGATATTTCAAGTTTGGAAGGATGTTGCATTCGAATTCTTGGTTCCATCGAATCCACGATCTAAGGAGGAGGTTCCTCAACTTGTTCTAAAGATAACTCAAAGAGGTTAAGCTCTCTTAACCTGTATAAGCAAGATCTATGATGGTGAAGAGGTGGAAAGAGAATCACACCAAACTTATGATCTCATAGGTTTGGTATCATTCTCTATTTGCATTCTTTTTACCTATGATCTCATAGGTAACACATGGTGAACTGGAGGAGATTAATCATTGAAGTTGTTGTCATCGAGGTTGTGGATCTTTTGAGCCAGGGTTAGACAAAGAGGACTTGAAAAAGCTGTTGCAATTCATCTACGACTGTAATGAAGAATCGCATTTGTGCGTTATTCTCATTAATGTAATGCGCTTGGCTTGTTTTTCTTTCTATTTTGTGTGTGATGTTACATGAACTTATCATTGATAGATAGATCAATTTTCAAGCTAATATCAATAGAGTAGAAGTGGTCGTATCTTGATTTGTCTCGGGGACTCGGTGAGGAGAAAAATATCGAGACACAGCTTCGGATGCGAGGGACGGCTTGTCGATAAAAAAGTACTTATGTTCTCCTTCCTTCTCCTGTGTTGTTTGCATAGATTTGAAAGGAATTCGGTGTCCACGTTAAGCATTTCTGTCTTAGAGTTAAGGTCGAGCTCTTTGAGGCAATCTACCACATGCTGCGGGGAGATTTTCCTACAACATTCATATACCTTAGAGTTGGTGAATTCACAGCTTGTCATCCTTATTAGCTAGTACTACTAGATTTACATAACCGGTCTCTACCACATCAGGATATCTTGCACCTAAAGAAGCCGTATAGCGGGGTTTTCATCCTAACTTTCCAGAAGGAAGCGTTTGTTCCATTGAACAAAGGGGCCTTGTTTGTTGAAGTTCCTTCATGGATGGTCATGTTTTAAGCTCTAGGATCTACCCTTGAATGCATGAGACCAACTCGATACCATTTGTTGGACGAAGGGGGTTGAATCGGAGTTGTTACTATGCTTAAACAAGTATACCAGGCCCTCAAAATATTTACAAAACACTCAATAACAATAATGTAGGTAAGTAAGCAACAAAATATTTAGCATCAACCACACACATGAAATATCACAGTGAGATGTTCCTGAGGAGAGCCCATAAAGGGAAAAACCTCTTCTTCTTGATATGATAGAAGTAATATTTGTTTTACATTATCATTCTTAGGATCACCAAATCCCTGTGAGGCTAACACCTACATTTTGCAGGGCTACCCAACTTGCTAAGAAGACCAACTCTCTAATTTCTCTAGCAGGGACTAGAAGGAAGAACCAACTCCACGAGTGTTCCAACAACATTGGATGGAAACACCAACTTCTAGTTACACAAGAACCAACCAAATAATATGGGAACAATAGTTCTCCCTTGCACCCCACTGCCACCCTGAACACTACGGCTGCAACCATATGTAGCTACAAACTCCCTATGTTTAAGCACCCACTTGAGCTTTCAGGAGGGACAAAATTCATCACAGGAACCACCACCTACCACCTTGAAATATAAATCCTTGCTTGTTGTAATATATTACAGTGAGACAATGTTTATCAATGGATTACAAGTCTCATAACTATTCTTCTACGCACTTCTCTTCTGCATCGATTGATGTCTATGCTTGCATCTTCTTGAGATTTCTGATCTTCTACTCTGTCTCTACATGCACACCTCGACTTTTATTTCTTGTCGATGCCATCTCTGTTCCTTATACGGTGGCACATGATGCATTGTCTTATTTCCAGTCTATGTTATGCCTCTTTTGTGTGTTTCAGCTCCTTCACACATCACGCTTCTTCTTACATGGATCACTCTCAATAGAAGAACACATCTCTTCTCTGTTATGCGTTTTGCTAGTCTGTGAACCTTCTGCATTCTTCATATGTTATGCCACTGCATACTCTTCACTGCGTCACTGTTATTCTCCCTCTGGTCCTTCAACATATTTTTCTCCTTCTAAAGCTCGACCATAGAATTACTTCACTTCTCTATTATGAATCCTTTCCTCTCATGGTCATCTCTTGATCATCATGGAAACTCTTCATCTTCTGGTGGTTAGCAATGCGTTCATCATCCAACGCCATTATCTTTGAGATTCTTTGGCTTCCACTAGCTATCGATCTTGACTTTCCATCGTGTCGCCTCTATCATGATTATACACTCCACTGGAAGTTACCTTGAGACTCTTTGGCTCCTCGGTAGTCGCCTACAACTCCTCAAATTCGGGCAGATACGGTCCGCTTTGTTACATGGAGTTACTAAGAGAAAATCGCCGATGCGTTCATCCCTTATGGCCTTTTCCTTCTCTGAGAAATCTACACAGTGGGTGCTAGTTTTTACGGCTGGCCTTCTTTTCAGCGACCATGGTGACCATATGCCTATCCAACAACCATTTCACGATTTTGTGTTATGGGATATCCAGTTACGAGTTGCCTCGATCTTCCCAACTCGTAGGCAGAAATGGAGCTTAGCGTTGCTAGCTCCTTCCCCAATCTTTCTGTGTATCTACCACTAGATGACAAACAATTTGAAAAGGAATTTCATGATTTCATGATCTACGATGTAGAGCCTAGCGATGTGCTAGATCTTCCCTTAATCCCTCGATGATGTGACCTCCGGTTTGTGACCGGGGAGGGCTAAGCAAGGTTCTTTGTGATTTCCGCGATATCGTGATTTCACATTGTGAATTACCTCAAAGAGAGTCCCAACTCATGAAACTACGAATACTCGGATCAATGGTCCACGCTCTCGCGATCGGCCGGTTCAGTTAAGTCGTGATTTCATTTTTCGGTATTTCAAAGGTTAGAGTACCTCCTTTCTTTGAATTTTTAGTCAGCAAAATATTGGTCTCTCACCACGTATCCAACGTTCGATGAAATTCCCTCTCGATCAATGGTCTAGATCAATCCCTCGATCCAATGGTCTAGATCTTATAGCGATTTTTTCATTTAGCGAGTTGGAGGAATGGGTCAACTCTATTCTCCGATTCTGTTTTCGATAGCCATAGATTGCCAAATCAATGGTCCATGATCATCTATGATCCGACTGCCCAGATCATTTGGGATTTCTCATTTCAGCGGTGGAGGACTTCTCACCTCCATTCTTCCGATTCATGATTTTGTGATGTTGAGCATCTGTTGCCATGTATCCTCCTAGATCGATGGATTGTCCACTTCTTTCAAGACATTGTAATCAGAAGCTTCACCTCGCACTTTAAAGGTCGTGCACATTCTTCTAGATCCAACAACGATCGGTCTTCGCTTTCGGATCCGACATCCCTTTGTCGCTCCTCCTCTTGATCATATGCTTCCTCTCAACTTGCAATAATTTCTATGTGTAAAGGGATTTGTGAGTCTAAATGACTTTGGGTCTCATTTACATTTCTAAAACTATCTCTCCTAAGCTTTGATCTCCATCTTTGTTTTCTTCTTCACTAGGAGCTTCTGTTGTTCTATTTTCCATCAATGCACTCGATATTGCCATCAATGACAAGCCCACTCTTCATGTAAACATAGGCCCGACCAAAGAGTACATAATCACAGTATGTTGTTTTATTTTAATTATGCAAAACATGGACATCTTGAAATTATGTCATATTGAAGGAAATGAGACAAAAACTAATTGAAATTGAAGACAATTATGAAGAAGAATTGATTAGTTCTTTATATGAACTAAAAGAAGAAAACAATTTACTCAAGAAAAATTGATGAAACAAAAGGAAAGTGTTCACATTTTTGAAGAAGCCCAACAAGTCATTGAGAACTTAAAAACTCGGCTAGAAAGAAGCTGGAAAGATCAAAGAAAATATTGAATATCAAAAGCGGTGTTTGGAAACCAACACAACAACCTGAAGGAAGAAGCATAAATGAGGAAGATATTGATATCATATTAAGGAAATAACTAATGATATAAACCAACTTGAGTGGGGGTTTGGTCAAGAAGAAAGGACTTTAAACAAAAATGATCACGACAAATTCAGCTTGAAGAAGAAAAAAAGAACAAAAAGAAGAAAAAAAAAAAAAAAAAAAAAAAAAAAAAAAAAAAAAAAAAAAAAAGAAGAAGTTGTCACATTGAGAAATGCAAAATCATCAAGCTCAACAAGAGCGTTGAAGAGACAAAAACATTCACATAAGTTATAGAGAATGAAGGGAATCCTCTAGGTTTGCTAGAAAAGAAGAATGAAAGAAAATGAAAGAGTTATGCGAGAAGTAATCAAAGAAAGGAATCATGGTCAAGCAGTCATAAGAAAAATGTGAAGATACATCTTCAAGAATATCATCAATGTTCAAACTACAAGAATATTCAATCATGATCATGATCGACTAGTCAAGGCATAAATTCATAAGGACTACACCTGAAGACCATTCACTCCGAGGTACATGCAAATTTATTTTATGGTAATTATTTTATTGTACTAAATTTAGACATAAATTTGCATATTATAGGGATTATAAAATAAATTTTCAACCAAGAAGTGCCTATGTGGTCGTGCGTAACATTGAGTGTTACAAATGTCATGACTATGGACACATAGTTAGTGATTGTAGAAGCATGATCAATACTTCCATGAGAGAGAATACTAATAGGATATAGAAAGTATGGATAAGAAAATAAGAAGAAACGAGGGTGAACAAGACTAGGTTACCATAGGTGTCCTTAATGTGGCAATAAAAGCGGGATGAAGAAAAATATAAGAGAAAGGAAAGATGTAAGATACATGAAAAGGTGTGGAAAATAGAGTAAAAAGAAAGGGCAATTAAATAAGGAAAAGGTTTAAGAGATTGTACTTTTCGGGCATTGTATTGAGAGATGAATCCACGGATAGAAAGAAAGAAGTTAGAGCTTAGAGAGATAATGAATCTACAATGAAGATGATGATGAATCTACCAATGAGAGATGATGATGAATACACATCAAAAAAGGAATTGTTCTGAGCCATATTACTTAGAGACTCCCAAGTAATATGAATATGAAACAGGGGGAGTCGGTGCAGTAGATACTACAAATAAGAGAACCACCCTTCGAGCAGCTTTCAGAGTTTGAGAAGACATATTCCTAACAATCAGTTAGTAGAAGCATAGTTTGATAGATTAATCAAGACTTCATGATAGTATAGTGATAAATGGGTCCAACATTATGGATAGTTGTGCAAGTAGAGTCTTGGATGCTATGGACAGAGATGGATTAGTTAGAACATATAGGATTTGGACAAAGATATATGATAGTGGATGAGAGCATGGATTCATATATTGGTTGGGAGTGAGTTTAGAACAAAGGAACATTATCATAATGGATGAGAAATAATTACATAGGAAATGGCTTTCGAACAAGTATGGATTCCAAATTGACATATATTTTTGGACACATGAAGTGCATACATGGGTTCACTTTCAAAACATAGTAATTCTCAGAGACAAAAACAATGAAAAAACTCCTATGAACTATGGAAAGGCCTTGGAACAACAACCTCTGTCAAAGGTAACTCAAGGTAATATTTTTATTAGGTAGAATTTATGTTGATGATATTTTTTGGAAGTACTGTGTGAAGTTTAGCCATAGAATTTGCAAGGATATGTAGAATGAATTTGAAATGTCATTACTTGGAGGGACAATCCCAACTTCTTTTTGGGTCTTTTATATGTCAAAGAAACCAAAAGGAATTTTATTTCTCAAACTAAGTATATCAAGAAATGATAAAGAGGTTGAATGGAAGATTACAAGCAGGTTGCAACTCCCTCATATGAAAACTAGTTGCAAGTTGAGAAAATATAGTGATTCAAAGTCTACAAACCGGAAAAGGAAATACATATCAATGATTGGTAACTTACTATATGTGACAACACGGACAAATGCTGTCTGTAGGTAGTTGGACACGTGGCATGATTTGAAGCGACACCAAAGGAATCACATGTATTAGCATTGAAAAGGATTTTGAGACCTCTCGAGGGGCATAAGGTTTGGATTATGGTATCCAAAGGAAAGGATCTATCCTTATTTCCTACATAGATGCAGTTTGGCAGGAGTTGCATTGATGACCGATGAAGCACAGGTGGAGAAAAGTTCTACTTGGGTGAGTGTTTAGTATCTTGGATAAGCAGAAACAATCATGATATCCTTATCTATAGTTGAGTCAGAGTATATTGCAACAAAATCATATGTTGTACAGGTTCTATGGATGAAACAATCTTTAGCCAGATATATAGGTTGAGTATGATGAGCCCATTCCAATCCCTATTGTGATAATACAAGCACCATCAGGTATCTCAAAAACACAGTGATACTCCAGAGAACATTCAATCAAGCATCACTTTCTATGGGAAAAAGCAGAGAAAATCATAGTTGAATATGTGGGAAAAGAATAGAATTAGAAGTGGCATACATATTTACAAAATGCAACTCCTGAGGAAGCCCTTTAGTATCTTTGCTAGAGACTAGGATTTATTTCTACTCCCAAAATGAATGATTTTGAATGATTATCTTATATGTCTTAGATGTACATGAGGAAACACCATAAAGAGGACAAAGGGAGAGAGATTTATCATATGCAAGGTAAATGATTGGAGATCCTTAAATGTTTCCAGAGACAATTTTCACAAGGAAGAATGAGTGATATGACTTCAGTGATACCCTTTGTCAAAGGGGAATATTATTCATATGAAGGGAAAAAGAGTAATCATAGGATTATAAACACAAAGAAAAATCAAAGGCAAGTAGACAAGGGGGCATCCCTAAGGAGAGTTCGGTCGGAGCAACCCCAAAGGGAGATGACCTTTTCCATTGGTGTTAAAGGGGAAGAGATAGAAACATTGATGAAGAGTATAAGAAGGAATGCTATCATGACTAAGTGCTACCATCAATGCCAAAGAGGAGATTGTCAGGACAATTGTCTTAGGTTGATGGATAGTTGGTATGGATTTTTGGTTCATTGATGTCAACCATTTGGAGAGTGATATTGTAGATAGATGTCAACCCTTGGAGAAAGTCCGGTAGTGAATTCCGGTATCACCGAGTTTTGCAGTAGTGGACCCAATGTTGTTTCATGTATAATGGTATGAGGTTTTAATATATTTGAAGGTAAGAATATTATATATATGTATATTACATGTTATTCCAATTTTGGTGGTATGTGGAACATCACATAACTCCTCACATTTAGAGAGTTATAGCCAGGGGATGGAGAACTGGGATTCAGAATTAATGGACCCAAGTTTGTTTGATGGATAATGGTATGAGTTTTGATATGTTTTAGGTAATACTATTCTATGGATAGTGCATGTCATTCCATCTCTAGTGGTATGTGGGCGTCACATAATGCCTCACGGTTTGAGGTTATGTCCTTACGAAGTTGGAACCCTCATATGTTGGCTTGAAACTCCAAAAGGTCAAAAGAAGTAAAGAGATTTCAAGAAAGAAATTATTATTTAAATGATAAAAGTAAAAGTGACAAAATCAAGAAGGATTCTTTAAATAATAAAGTGAAAGTGACAAAATCAAAGAATATTATGTAAATGATAAAGTAAATTTGACAAAGTCAAGTAGAATATTTAAATGATAAAGTAATGGATAACTTTCTAATTATGGAAGTGGTTAACCCTAAAAATGGGAAAATAGGTTAGTGACCTATAAATGGTTAATTGACCTAGAAATAGGTTAAGTGACCTAGAAATGGGTTAAGTGACCTAGAAGATGCTTCTAAGGAAGATATTTGGAGAGTATAAATAAGGAAAAGGATCTCTCATTTTATATCACACTTGAGAATATTGAATATCTATAGGTGAATAGGATAAACAAAGGATATCTAAGCCCTAATTTGAGGAGGAAGGTAAAAGAAAAGAAGGTCGGAATTCAAAGGGAGGATAAATTATTTTGATGGTACTTTCTCAGGTATGTTATTCTGGGTCATCTCACCATTTCACAATAATTTTTTTTTTATAGAATGATTCAATTTGTGGGGGATTGATATGCCATTGAAACATATCAAGTATATGTGGTAAAAATTTCATCTTATTAGATTAGTTGTATTTTTTGGGTTACACTTCGTGGAAAATAGGGTTTGGCATGGCTAGTCCAGAGACTAGTCTAAAACATGTGTTTAGGTTAGAAAACATCATAAATTATTCATAACAGAACCAAATTCTTGGTAAGATCAAATGTTTGGTTATATTACAGTCTTTGGTATTCTGTGTAACATTTTCAGATCGATTCAACAAATATTACATGCGGGTCACTCTCTGCAGAGGTCTCTCTCTAGAATAAGCGGGAATTCAACAAGGTATTCATTTTTGCTATAACTCATTTAATGAGAGGTTAAGTAGTGACACCTTGAGGAATGACATAAAACACACTGAAGAACATCTGGTACTATTTTCATATCTTTATTCATTATGGTGCCTTGGTTATGATTATTTCAAGTTAGGGTTGACTAATCAAACTAAATTAATGTGAGGCTAAAGTAAAGTTTTGATGAAATTCTAGTCTCTTGTTGTTAAAGTTAAGGAAGTTTTGTAGGTATGAATCATATACACGAGGTCTAATACAAAGTTACAAATTAGATTTGGATGATTAAATTTATGAGGAATTTTGGTTAAGGTACATTTTTATGCTCCGAGGGTACATGGTTGAGACAAGTAGTTGATGAGTTGACACATACATAGGGAGTTAGCTATAGTTGATGATGTTGGTACATCTTGATGAATCATAGTTGATGAGTATTTGATACATGAGATTGGGTACATGCCTTGGTACATGGTTGAGACACTTTTTAGTAGTGTTGTTGACACATGGC
This sequence comes from Picea sitchensis, assembly GCA_010110895.2. Lineage (NCBI taxonomy): Eukaryota > Viridiplantae > Streptophyta > Pinopsida > Pinales > Pinaceae > Picea > Picea sitchensis. Next base: position 24,472 of record SNQJ01S0065057.1, on the reverse strand, counting down.
TTATGGATGATGTAGCATACTTGTATTATTAGAAGCACATATTGATCTTAGTGATGATTATGAGTTCTTGTGTTATGCTTGGTTGATGCACATATTTGAGAGTTTTCTTGGTGATTGATCTTGTTGGATAGATCTGGTCCCCAGTTGATAACATTGATGAGATAGGTTGTTGTGATAGGTGTTTTGGACAATTTGTTGTGATAGGTTATTTGTCTGAGTTTGGTGGTGCATGGTTGATGCACTTGTTCATGAATGTGAGACCGAGGATAGGTTGGTGCATGGTGTTGCTTTTATGGTACAGGTTGGTGCATGGTTTATGCACTTGGTATGGTACATGTTGATTACAAGTTGAGGTATAGGTTGATGCATGGATTGGTTATTGGTGTGAGTTATTTGGTGTAGGTTGATTGGTGCAGGTTTGCAACAGTATATCTCATAGTGATGAATGTGGAAATGGTTCCATAATTCCACTTATACTTCAGGGTTATTGGACGAGGGGCAAAAGGACATGTGGTTGTAGCCACCTTAGGTTGTATTTGGAGAATAAAGGGGTTCTGAACTCAGCCTTCTAGTTGCTTGAAGGTAGAGGTTGGAGCTTCCCTTAGGTTGCTTAACTTTGAGAAAATAGAGTTGGATCCTCCTTCCGATTCTGTTGGAAAAAAGAGAAGAGGATTGAATTGCTTCAATGAATGTAATTATTCAGAGACATATAAGAAAAATCATTAGTCGTTTCTCCCTCTTTTGGTTTCCATTTAAAACATTGGTGTCTTTGTGTATGTGTATGATTGTTTTATTTGTTCATTCCTTATTTACTCTGTAGTTATTGGATTGAAGTAATGATACATTGATACAACACTTGGATTATATGGTCCAAAAGGATTTAATTTCTCTATTCTTGATTCACCCCCCACTCAATAATCCAACAAACAAAACACATGCCTTATTTTATCCATCAATTTCAATCAACAATTAAATTGTAATGAGACCATATGTCACAACACATTTGTCTATATCTTATACAATGCATGATGTTCATCAATGCACATAATGTAAAACCAAATACAACCATCAATATTTTAATTGTAAAGATCATGACTTGCCATTTAAACACATAGATAGCAATCACCATTTTAAATCATACTATGCTTGGAATACACAAACCATTAGACAAAACACAAAGTATCTCTGTGACTGACATGTCTAACTACTTTGAATCTCAACATCCACAATGTTGGGCTATCAATCCATATAACGAGGTGGAAACAGTAAGACCGATCTCATCTCATAAATGATCAAAATTGTAACAAAACCATATTGTCATAAAACCCATGCCCATGGTGATGGCCGTGATCAAGTGTATTCATAGAATATTATATGTGGATGGTCATGCCATAATTACCATGATTTCAATTCTCCATTTTCAAATTAAAACACATAGTCACAACAACCATCAACTCAACAACATGCTTAAGGAAGCCCACACAACCAATCGCGGTGACTAAATACCAAAACCAACATCACCATTGTCCAGCATAATCCATAGGGAAGAGCGGAGTGGTGACATTGTGGGTAATACACCACCAACTCATAACAATCAAAAACATACCTGACATGACATAATGGCTCCCTCTATCAAAAAGAAAATTTGGCTTGAGAAGTCAAAGGTTTTCTCTATGGATCAACATAGAGAGACTAGAGTCAACCCTCTCAAAATCGGGTGAGAACCTCTAAGACCAACAATGCACACACAAGGTATACCACAAATAACTTCATAGACAGAATTTGACAATTCCTATGATTGAAGAGACTATGAATAGAGAGGATCTAGGCTTCATTTGGTCCTGTAACAATACCTAGAATACACCGGTGCCAACCCTCATGGTTTCCCAATCAACTAAAGAATGTTGAGATAAAACAATGCCGAGAAAAAAAATTCAACCTTAAGCAATATCTTTGGCATAATGACTATCATAAACCCATTAGCAAAGACCCGGTAACATGAGCAGACCCATACCCAAGTAAAACAATGCGCAGTGACAAGGTGTTTCAAAACCAACAACCCAATAACCGTAAAAGACTGGGCATGAAACCCTCCAACTAACCCGGTAAGGATGACAAAGAGCCTTTATGACTTCTAATCACTCAGAATGATCAATGAAAAAATATGACTTCAACCATCATTTTCATTTGCCATGAAAACCATACAAACAATCTATTCCAAAAAAAATATACCAAGATTTACCACGGTTACTTGAGTCTTAAGAAAAGCATAGACCCATACGCCGAGAAAAAAAATTCAACCTTAAGCAATATCTTTGGCATAATGACTATCATAACCCCCTGTGTAAAGACCAGTAACATGAACGAACCCATACCCAAGTAAAACAATGCGCAGTGACAAGGTGTTTCAAAACCAACAACCCAATAACCGTAAAAGACTGGGCATGAAACCCTCCAACTAACCCAGTAAGGATGACAGAGAGCCTTTATGACTTCTAATCACTCAGAATGATCAATGAAAAAATATGACTTCAACCATCATTTTCATTTGCCATGAAAACCATACAAACAATCTATTCCAGAAAAATATCACAAATTTACACAGTTGCCAGTCTTAAGAAAAGCATAGACCCATACATCACCAAGACAATATCTATTTCATAACCAAATTGGGTTCATGGATGGCGAAAAATAAATACCTGTAACCAAACACCTTAAAAAATGATCTTGGTTGAGCGGTTCTTCCCTTGCTTTAAAATCGGAGTTTAACTACAGTAGAGCACAATTTAACAATAGCCAAGATAGGGTGACAACCAGTGGGAGGGTTATGGAGTGATGTGCATTAAATGAACGTCGCTTCCATCCCTTACTCATTCAATAACTTAGTACACGCCAACCACCATTTCATTAATTCACTCCATTAAACAATGCATCGAAACCAACATCCAAAACATACCTTAACACATATCAAATGTGCCTTAACATAACTCAATATATCACATAGCCATTTACATCGTTAGTTTGGATTAACACAATTTTCCCTAACTTCAAATGCATAGTGCAACATTGTATCACATAGTAGCATAGTCCCTCTCTTGTGGATTTTTGTTCATATTTCTTTATTTCTTTTCAGTTGTTCTTATTTGTTGCTACTAACATGTATATTTTGCAGGTGGCACAAGTAATAATTCAAGAAGAAAATAGCAAGGTAATAATGGATATCATAAGCCATTACAACATGGAATTCAAGCTTAGAGCAAGAGAACAACATGCATTATCCATCATCCATCTGTCGCGAATAGAACCAACATAGATCATCAATCATGCTCAAACCTGTAAGCAATGTCAAACAATAGTAAACCATCAAATAAGAACCAGATCTAATACTCCAACCTACAAGGGGGTCCCACCTACTAGTATTATATATATCATTAACTTATAATTAATAGGCTTTAGCAATACTTTGCGGGCAAAATCCTCTTTGTGATTTTAATCGTCAATAACGTGGTTCACCCTAGTGTGGAGATATGTCCACCAACCGCTTCACCTTCTTTTATTATGTGCTTGAATCTTACATTCATTCACTCCTATGCACTGAGCCACAAAGTTGAGCTTCGCACCAAACATGAGATCTGTGCACTGAGCACCAAATCCTCCTTCCTAAGCTAGGTCACATGCACATAGCCAAAACCCTATATCATAGCATTTGCACACTCTACAAAATCATAACCACATACATATATTCCTTTGCACAAAGAAACTATGTTCAACCAGAACTAGATTCACTTCTCTAGATTCTCTACTTTTACAACAATCTTCTTTATTTATATTCTACAAACCCTTAAAAAAAGTCCTAAACATGGGAAAACCCCATGGGTCGACATCCCATAAAACCATTACAAAAACCCTAGAGGACCCTTTACTCGGTCCACTTAACCCTCAAAATAGGTGAGATCCA
>SNQJ01S0065056.1:108747-149318 GCA_010110895.2 Picea sitchensis | reverse complement strand
TGGAAGGGTGAGGGAACTCTACCCTCATCTTCAAATAGACTGAGATAGTCTTTTGGTGGTCCAAAAGCTTCCTAATGGGGAGGTGTGATCAGGGGATCAAAATTTGCTCAATTTTCAAAGTGCTCGGATTGAGACAAAAATAGTGCCATTGCGTCCGTCTCGTTTTCTTGATTCCGGCGGTATATTTATTTTCGCGAATGGAGTCCGTATGGAGGAGATATCGCGATTTGACCGCCAAGTCAAACAGGTAAAAATTTGGACGCTGACTGTACCTGTCCGTACAGTCCGTACGGACACGTGGAGGGCCGTACCATTTTGCTGACATGGTAGTCTGATGATGTGGCAATTTTTGGTTGGATATTTGTCAGCGAATTGGAGATTGACATGTGTCCTTTATGGCCAATAATGAGTGGACACGTGGCCCAATCGTTTGGCGCCACGTGTCACTATTTCACTGGTTTATATGGTTGTGTGTAAAAGTTTTTGGAGAGTCCGCGGGGTTCGACCCCGGGACCTCTCCCATAGCCAAAGTCTTAACATATATGTGCTAGCCAATTAACCCGCCTTTGTTCCTTGTTATATGGTCCAACGTTTTTGTATTTAAGTTTGGATATGTGCTAAGTTGGAAAAGGGCGTGGGTCGGGGCTTAAGCCCCGACCCAAGGTTTTATTACCACATATATGACCGGGGCTCCGACTGCTGGCGTATTGCATTGCAATTTATTGCAATGTTTTATATATATAACATATATTACATTTACATGGCCGTGTATTAAAAAAGGCGCGCGAATATTGTTTATACATTGTAATATATATGGGTGTTGGCGCGTGGTTTTGAACCCGCGACCCATAATAATTAATGCACGTGGATTGTATTGCGTGGGGTTTTATGTTATGTAATACATTTTTTAATGCGCGGTTAAGTCCGTTGGCACGGTTTTGAAACGGGCCAACGACTTTTGCGCCCAGCCTGTGGTTGCATGAGCATATGACCAAATGTCGAGGCGGTTGGGGGCTGGAGGCGCCCTAACCGTTCTACGATTTGTACCGGTGCGCGGTTGCATACGGGACTGGGTTCTTTACGCTTAAATGAGCGTGTGTGCCAGGTTTGGAGAACAAGGGTGCAGATTGTAGAACCAGAGACAACAAAGAAGGAGGGGAGACTTCAAGGAGGCTATCTTCTTCATTTTTCGACCGTTTTAGGTGCCGTCAGAGCCTAGACAGGGGTTTTGGCACGCTGCGGAGCCATTGGAGCAGTCATTTTGTTGATTTGAGCACTGTAAGACTTGTTTTTAAGCACTTTGAGCAATTTAATATAAAAGATCCATTTGGAGGCTGGACCAGGAGATGTAGCCCGGAGTGGGGTGAACTCCTTTATCAAGTTGTTGTGTTTATGTCTGATGTGAAATGATTTTTAATGTTGTCTATGTTTATTTCTACATAAATAATCCTTTATTATGTGTTGCAAATTGATCTGGTTGCCTTAAACACATAAAATTTCACTTGCAATTTAATTTAATCAAGTTTATCAAGTCTTCGTCATATTTTTAGATCATAGGCAGACCTCAGTGGGAAAAATGTGTGCCACATGTCACAAGAAGATGGCAGCCACGTTTCGTGCCATGGACAAGATAGGTGGAATGATAAGATAGGGTCTTGTGTGCGAGATGTCAACTCATGTCGATGCCTGGTAGTCGTGTGTCGCATTGATATTAAGGACATGTGGTGCCTTATGGTGGGGCCACATACCCTGGGTGCCAACTCATCCCGATTCAGGATTTTTGGGGCTTTGCAAAATGAAAAAGGTCTGACATATCAGTGTACGATGTCTAGAGATCACATCAGAAAATGTCACCAACCCTATGTGTGATGGATAGGTGTCAACACTTGGTTAAATCAATTCTCGGGATAGTTTTGAAGCAAGTGTTGAGCGTGGTAAAGTGTTGAGGCTCGATAAGCTGAAGGCCTAGTGGAATAGGTGGAAAGTACCACAACTAAGGGGTGATGTGTTCTGACATGTCAGTGCCACATCGGATGACACAACTAACGTGGGTGCCATGTGGAAGTAAAGAGGTGTTTGGAAATCAAAGGCCATAACTTTTGATCTAGATCTTTGTTTTGAGAAAACTTATAGTCATTGGAAAGTTATTGGTGAGCAGAAGACGATAGTGTCATTTTTAAAGGGATTCAAGGAGGTTTAGGAAAAGAAAAAATGTAATACCTTGTCCCTTAAAATGGTACTTAGGCGGTTGGGTGTCTTACAAAGTGGTATCAGAGCATGGTTCAAACACTAGGCCTAGATGGGCTAGAGATCAGTCTCAGGGATGATATATTAAGACTAGATATGAGCCAGTTTAAAAGAGATTTCTCTATGTTTAAAATCTTTTTTAACATATGTATGAGTTCCTTGAGGGAAGGACAATAGATTGAAATTGTACCTTGGAAATTATTACAAAATTGCAGCAGAGGAATTTACTATCCCTTTGTCAAATTGTAATATTACAGATAGAATGTAGTATGCAGAGTAGAAATATTTAGCAAGCAATGGTAGAACAACAATAATGTAACCAAATCAATATCTGAAGAATACCATAATAACGCCAGAAAGAGCACCTTTATTACTGATAGAAATGTTCACTTTCCTCTTCGAGGGGGAAACCTCCAGTAGAGAAGAGATCTATTACAATAATATCCGAGACAAAACTTCTCATACCCTCTACTTCTATTTATACTAAATCTATCTATCCAAAAGAACAATCTAGAGGAATATCCTTCTAGAAGCGGAAGCTTCTATTAGGTCTTCTCATGTTTGACGTATTCTTCCTTATTGCTAGGCCTTATTAATATTGGCATTTATTACATGGAAATATATTATTATACCTATGTGAGGGGTTAGGGAGGTTAGGTCCCTAACATTCCCTCCCCCTTAAAAAATAGCCTTGTCCTCAAGGCTTGATATGAGGAAATTGTTGCAAAATGGTAGTTGGTTCCAAAGTGGCATCTATTGGAGTTGTATCTTTCCACTAGACTAACACTTCTTGATGGTGCACTGATGAAGATGATGTTCACGCTAGTCCAAAACTGCTTATGGTTGCAACCAGATGGAGCCTTCATCATCCACTCGGAAAGGTTGGTTTGAGTTTGGCACTTAGTTCCAATCACCTTATTTAAGTAGGAGACATGAAAAATAGGATGGAGCTTAGAATGACTGGGAAAAGCTAATTGATAGGCCACTTGTCCCACATGCTTGAGAATGGTATAAGAACCATAAAATTTGGGTGCCAATTTCTAACAATGGTTGGCCTTGAGTGAAGTTTTCTTATAAGATTGCAATCGAAGAAACATATGGTCTCCTTGAGAAAATTGATATTCAGAGATACCTCGATCTGCCTGTTTTTTCATGCGATTCTGAGCCATGACCAAATTCTCTTTGAGGGTACGAAGAATAACCTCTCGAACTGTAAGGGTTTGGTTAACTGTCTGGACCTTTGATACACCTAGCAAGTATGAGAAAAATGAAGGTGGATTTTGTCCATATACTACTTCAAAGGAGTCATACGAGTAGTTGTATGGTAAGAAGTGTTGTACCACCATTCAACTAGTGGTAACCATTGAACCCACTCATTTTTCCTTTCAGATGAAAAACAACTCAAATATGTTTCCAAACACTTGTTGACAACTTCAGTTTGACCATCAGTATAGGGATGATAAGTTGTGTTGAGATCCAATTGGGTGCCTTATAGCCTAAACAATTATTGCCAAAAATTGTTGGTGAAAGTGGGATCTGTATCAGAAACAATAGAATGAGGCATGCCATGAAACTTGAAGACATGATCCATGAAAAGTTCAACCACAGTGGAGGTGGTAAATGGGTGTTGAAGAGAACATAAATGAGCATACTTGGAAAGATGATCAATGACCACCATGATGACTAACTTATTGCCCAATTTAGGTAAGCCCACAATAAAATCCATAGAGATATCCCTCCAAATAGCAGGTAGAATTGGAAGTGATTGTAGTGTGACAGGATCTTTGACTGTTTCGCCCTTGTTGCATTGACAAACGTCACATTCTGCCACAAAAGTGTGAATGTCATGTTTCATACCATCCCAGAAAAAAGAACGTTTGTCTCGGTCATAGGTTTTGGTAAACCATGAGTGCACAGTTGTGGGTGTAGCATGAAGCTCATAAAGCACCATGGATTTAATTTGTGAATGTTTACTTAAATACAAACGGCCTTTGTAGCGAAGCTCATCATTGTGCCAAGAGTACCCTAGGGAAACTGTAGAATTGGCTTGCAATTATTGGATTAGAGACGAAATTTTGGGATCTTGTAGCCATTCCTGGAAAACAACTTGGAGCCAATTCGGTACAATGAAGGAGAGGGAAAAAAGGGACCCTTCATCTTCATATTTTTTTGAAAGAGTATCAGCAACCACATGTTATTTGTCTTTCTCATAAATGATCTCATAATCATATCCAAAGAGCTTAGTCAACCATTTTTGTTGCGTCAGGGAGGAAGGGTGTTGCTTCAGAAAATACTTGAGGCTTTAATGATTTTTATTAATTTGGAAGCATTTCACCAATAGATAAGGGCGCTAGAGATCCATTGCATGTAGAATAGCCAACATTTCATTTTCATAGATTGATTGGTCCAAATTTCACTCTGACAATTGTTTGTCGGTAAAGGCCAAAGGTCGGCCATCTTGCATAAGGACTGCTCCAATTCCTTGCCTAAAAGCATCACATTCCAGGACAAAGGTCTTTATGAAATCAGGAAGGGACAGGACCGGAGTGGTGCACATAGCCACCTTCAAGGCTTGAAAGGCCTAATGAGCTGCAGGAGTGTTGACGCTTAAAAGAACAATGATGAATACTATGGTCGCAAATGATTGCCAAGCTTTATTATATATCTATATTAATAATAAACTAGTAGGTGGGACACCCTTGTTAGACTTGTGGTGCTATGGTGGATATGTTGCGCTTTTATTTTGTTTGCTTATGTGATGGTACCAACAGAGTCCTCTACAGTTCTTTGTTTCAAATCATGGTTTAAAATGTTGTGGTGACGTGTGATGGTTGGTCTATTAAAACATGGAACTGGATGGATTTGATGACCTCTCACAGAGTAAGTTAAGGCTTCCCTATGGATGAAAGGATTATTATCATTTTTGGTTTTGATATTGCATTAAACATGGCATTAAATGGTTTAAATGATCTTGATAAGGGATAATAATGGAGCTCTTTTGAATAAAAGAACTATACTCGAGTTCTAATGTTGTGCATTATTATGGGTGCTATTGACCCTTGCTACTATGGTTATGTGCCTTGTTTTGAATGTTATTTATGGATGCGCGTTGGGTTATGTTCCTAACACATTGTTATTTTAAAGGGGTTGTTATTACCAAGGGGTGGCGCACTATGCAAATGTGATATGGCAATGGATATGTGGTTCATTAATTACTTAGTGCTATGGTGAATGGGCTTGGATCGTACTTTGAATTGAATGAGGTTGGAAGGGAGAAGCGGCATGCATTCACTGCATGTCACTCAAACTCCCCCCTCGAGCCTGTCACCCTAGTCATTCTTTCATTTTGGTTTTGGCTCTGGTAATTGTTGTTGCTCTGTATTGTTTAGTCGTGGAGGCATACAATATAGTTTTCTTCCTCGCGTAAGTTTTTCCAGGTATGGGTTCCTTACTCTTCCATCCATGATGATTACTCTGCCCTTTGAATCAACTTTTGGCTCAAGATTACTTGTGTTCGGTGTGATTCTTAAGTTTCTATGAGATAGTTGAACTGTGTATTGGTGTTTGTGTCTGTGGTTTCTTATGGTGATTATTATGGACTATTGGCACTTAAAAAAAAAGAAATGGTTATTCTCTCCTTGTTGTGTGTAATATTTGCATGGGTTTATTGGATAAAAATAGCAGTGAAGCCTCCTTGTTCATGGCTTGGGTTTTGGGTCTGGCTTCTCTATGGAAATTGATTATTATGATTTGACAAAGCTCTGAGCTTTGAACGTATCCTACTTATGGATTGTCATAATAGGTCTCTGTGTTTAATTTTCCCACTCCATGTTCGTCTTTGTGGTTGGTATTTTTCGACCTTATGGGTTGCAATGTGAACTGATAAAAGATTAAAATGTTTGTGCCTTATCTTGGAAAAACTATGAGTTGTTAGCTACCTTGCATTGCCCTCACTAACACATTTTCCTGGAGAACATTGCACAGTATGGTTTTAACATCACCTAGAAGTCGATAGAAGCATTGTGGATGCTTTCTGGTTGGGCACAAGTTTGGGCCTGGACGCTCAGATTATAGTGTTGATTAAGAGATTGGCTTCATTTTGTTTGATGTTGGAGTTGGAAGTCTTTCATTTTGGTAACCCTCACCACCGAGAGCATTGTTACCCATTATTTTTATATGGTAAATCGTTATAGGGCATGAGTTGTTTGCGCTTTTCGAGGACTTAATCCTCTGATCGAACCACATGTTCTTACGCTCCACTTCTTGTGTTCAAACCCTAAATGTGATCCTGATATTTTTTTACTCCAATCGATAGTTGATGGAGCATTGTGTGTGCTTGGTTGCTTGGGAACGATTTTGGTTGTGTCCCTCGTTTGGAAATTTTTGAAGAAGTATGTACATATTGATTTATGTGAAGCTTGGGCTAGAAGTATTGCATGTTATTTGGTTTGAATTTTATGTTGTTTGTATTAAAAGACACATGTGTGTGAATTGATTGGGTCCTGATGAGAGTTATAGCATCCAGTTTGATTGCATTGTTGAAATAAATGGTTGTAAGCATTGTGCATATTCCTGTTGGTTTTAAAAGGATTTAGCATTGGAGTTATGTATGATTGTGGCTCAATGGTTATTGTGGATGCTCATATCGATTGCAATGTTGTTTGTTATGACTATTATATAAAGGTTATATGGATACAAAGGATGTTGTAATTAAATATTTCTGGGCATATAGATTATTGTTTGGAATCTAACAAGCAATTTGTAAAGGAAGTAACAGTTTAAATTGTGGTTTTGAAAAAGTGAATATTGTTAAATTTTGAAGATCTGAACAGAGATATGTTTTGATTTATTTTCATTTGAACAATATCCATATTATTTCCTTGTCATTCTACCACTTTTTTCTCATTACATTCCCCTCATAATCCCAATTTCATTATGGCATCTATGTTCTGTGAAATAAATTAAAAATAAAGTCTATGTAAAAGAGACAAAGGATAACACAACAAGAATTGGTGACTGATATTTTGGTATTTATTACAGAGTTAAATTGTTTAATTAATTAATGAATAGTATTTGTGTATTAATCCCCTATCATTATACCATTTTTTGATAATTACACTCCATTCATATGTCCTATGAACCCTATCACCCCATGTTCACTTGGTGATTGTTAAATGGTTTGTTATGGATGTATTTGCATGTATCTAGTGTCAATTTCTAAGCCAATTTTTTATTCATGCAAGTCGAGTGTCATGTATGGTTTATTAAGGGCTTAGTTACTAATGAATTGCTGCTACAGAATGAGTATATTTAGTAGGGGAAGCCATGGCAGAAATAACAGAGACAGGGGAAATTGGAATCGAGGACCTAGAAGGCCTAGATTTTCCATTCATTTTGATGTTGATCCCCAAGAATTGAACTGTTTGTTCCAAGTTGGGTTCTTTAACTAGATTGTCCATGGAATAGTACACCCTCGGCCAGAAAGACCTCATTTCCAACCTCAAAACATCCATGGCATTCTCATTCCTCCACATGTGTCATTGCAACCAAAAGTCTCTGCAAATGATGGATGGCAAGATATTTTCAACTTGGATGTCTCTCACCATCGTGGATGGACCAATATGTCATTGCCTCTCCCACCACTTGTCAATCCTAATGTCCATATTTCTCGTGTTGATTCACATGTTCAATCTTCACATGCTAGTAAAAGACTAAAAATTGATATTCCCCCTATGCAAGATAAAGGAAAAGCAGTTGCCCCCCCTTCTACTCCCTCAGATGATTCCTCAAAATATGTGTCCTCCCGCATGAATTTGAAGGATGATTGTTCCCATGTAATCAATGAAGTATAGCCTCCGGGTTCTAATCAACTATGGGCTACTTCCGGAAATTAAAGGGGGACAGCAGTGAAAAGAGAATAATTGCCTCCCAAAGTGGCAAGTATGGATTTTAAATTGTGTTTTTTTTATGATTTGAGTTGATGAAGACAGTGTTAATGATTTTTAGAAAGTTTGGACAACAAGATTTGTTTTGGATAATGTGGATTATGTGGATATTTGTATATTTTTTGACACAATTTAAATTATTTCTTATATTTAAATATTTAGTTTGGAAGGTATCTAAAGGAGCTACAAGGGTGGCATGTGCTAAAATAATTATCCATTTGTGTTATATTTATGATTTGAAAAGAAAAAAAAATGAGAGTCACAAGGGGTCCCACCTACCTAGTTATTATTAGTTAAAAACCCTTAAATATATTATTATTATGTATTTCTCCTAAACTAATTAGTTAAGTCAAACTAACTTAACTAAAGAAAGTAGTTGAACTACTTCAACTTATTTGGAAAGAATAAAGGTTGAATGAGAAGAAGAAACAAGGGAGAATAGAAGGAGAAAGCAATACTAAGCTTTGTTCTTTTGATTTCATGAGATAGTTTTAGTTTTCATTCATTCTTGAGTTTATTCAAAGCCTAATTCTCTTTTTGACAACAGGGTCTTATTGTAGAAAACAAGGTTCAAAACTAAACCAAACTTTTCAGATGCTTGTTTTAGAGGTGTTGATCCATCCTTGATAGTCTGTGTATTCTTGTTTGTTTGTGGATTAAGTTTCATAGCTAATAAAGGATATTTTGCAAAGTCAAATTGGCAGCAGTTTGTGGCAAGTTGATCTAGATTATAAATTTTAGTTTTACTTTATTGTCAGAGTCTTTTTGATTGGTGTTCATCAGAGATCTCTAAATCAGACTTTGGTCCATGCCCTTGTAGGGATTTTGTAAAGAGAAAAACACTTTTGATATCTCAGAATGAAATAAATCAGATTGTTATTATGTCTCATATATGTGTTTATGACTTGGTTACCTTTTTGCTTTTTGATCTCCATGTTTACTTTCTATAATCTGTGTATATTTCATAAACTTATATACATTTTATTTTATATTGCAACATTCTTTTCATTAATAAATCAGCCTAAACCCTTGTAATTAATACTTGTGGATTGGGAGAATATTTTTGAGGCTATGAAACCCAGGGTGATATTCCCGACTATCTTGTCCTAGCTAGGAAAGATTCGAAAACGGTTGAGTAAGGTAATTCATACATTTTCCTCAATAGGGAGTCCAAGTGAAATAATTTTTTTTAAGGAGAGAGGTGAGAGGCGTCATAATCTTTCAATAATTCTTAACAAACTTGCGATAATATCCTATTAAACCTAGAAAACCACATAAGATTTTGAGAGTCTTTGGGCGAGGTCAATCCTCCATAGAATCAATCTTCTTAGGATCCACCCTGACACCTTCCTTGCCAACAATATGACCCAAGTACTCGACTTATGAGGCTCCAAAATCACATTGATATTGTTTGTGGAAAATTTGGTGCTGAGAGAGTAAATGGAGAACTCGATCCACATGAGAAAAATGGGTTGTCCAAATTTTACTATAGATGAGGATATCATCAAAGAAAACTAAGACAAATGATGGAGAAAAGGATGGAAGACATGATTCATGAGACTTTAGAAAGTGGAGAGATCATTACACAAGCCAAAGGGCATGACCAAAAACTCATAGTGGATCTCATGAGTTCGAAATGCAGTCTTAGGAAAGTCTTCCTCTTTCATACGTATCTGGTGGTAGCTAGAACAAATATCAAGTTTAGTAAAGAACTGGGCACCACTCAATTCATCCAAGAGATCATTAATGAAAGGAATGGGAAATTTATCTTTGATTGTGAGTTTGTTGAGGCTGCAGAATCTAGGACACATGCACCAAGAGCCTTCTTTATAAGTACCATGACCACATGAAAAGAATAGGGGCTTGTACTAGGACAGATAACGCCTACGGTTAGAAATTTGTGAACAATTTTCTCAATTTCATTTTTCTGGGAAAAGGGATGACGATAAGGATGAACATTGGGAGGAAGGTTGTCAGGGACAAGGGGAATGGAATGATCATGAACACCACAGAAAGGAGGAATTCCATGGGGAGTGGAAAAAATAGTTTGATGTTTGGAGAGGATGGATTGGAGGTTATGCAACACATAGGGTGTCCCAGTGGTGTGAATGGAATGGAGTTGTGCACTAATGTCAGAATGACCTATTTTAGGAGATTTTCCATGTAATGGGAACTGATGATCTCAGGGGAACCTGTTGTGATTCCTTGAAACTTATATTGTTGGCCCTCCTGATTGAATGGCATGGTTAATTCCTTAAAATCCATAGAAATGGGACCTAGAGTCCTTATCCATTCGACACCCAACACAATGTCACAACCACCCATGTCGATAGAAAACATATGATATTTCATGTGGTACTGACCAATTTGTAGATGCACATTTTCACAATGCCCCCCACATTTCATGGACCCACCATTGGTAATCATGATTTGAAAATTATTAACTGCACGGATATAGAAATTAGTTTCTTGGGCAATGCAGCGATGAATAAAATTATGGGTGATTCCACTTTCAACAAGGATTTTGACCTTTCGATGATTGATGTAACCAATTAGATTGAGGGTTTGGGGAGTAGAGAATATAGTGAGAGCATTCAAGGAAATGACCGGTGCAACTTCGAGAGGGTCGGAGGGTGGGGTCATGTTAGTGGGTTCAGGTGACCCAATTATAGGGGGGGCTCGAAATCATCTTCAGAAACATCCTCAAAGATGGCCATAAAAATCTTTTGTTCTTTACACTTGTGCCCGGGAAAATATTTTTCATCGCAATTATAACAAAGGACCTTGAGTTTGTGTTCATCCATTTCTTCCCTGGTTAATTTCTGGATCTTTAGTGGAGTGGAAGGAGGAGTGGGAATGACTAGTTTAGGGCAAGGAATAAATGAGAGTTTTCTGGTTTGAGAAGAGTCAACTTGTTGTGATTCCTTATCTATTTTAGTAGCTTCCACCCAAATTTGAGGCCGAGACATGAGGACATGGGCACAAATCTCATCCTTGAAGCCACTGATAAAACATTCTCGAAAAAAAAACATCAGGCATGCCCTCTGTATGGAAATCCAATCACTCAAAAGCAGTTATAAAGTCTTCCACTGTTCCAAATTATTTCAACTTTGTAAAATGGCCTAAATGGTTGGTGTGAGTGTCAAAGAGCTCATAAATCTCTGCCACAAATTGTGTCCAAGCCACATACCCTTGGCAGGAATTTTTTCTCCATTGCCAATGTTTTGGCTCTAGATGGAGAACACCATATCGGAGTTTGGCCAACTCATCTGTAATTCCATACAAAGAGAAATAATGTTTCATTTGAGTTACCCAGCCAGTGGGATCTGAGCCATCAAATTTGTTCACATCCACGCACGGAAGGTGTAGGTCATGCTGATAGTGTTGGGGCCGAAAAGTCTAGGAATTGGAGGAAGTTTTAGGTTCAGAGTGCAAAGGTGGGTCAGAGGAGGTAAGGACTGCAGGGATATTCAACTTGAAAAAGATTGTGTTAATGAAGGATGCAAGTTGGGTAGTGAGGTCATGTTTGATGGTTTCCATTTTTTCATATATGGAGAAATGCATGTTTTTATTGATGGTGGAAATATTGGCACTGAGTTTCCTCACTTCCTGTTGGGTCTCTGTGAAAGTATAGGACAGGGAATTGAAGCAGGATTCCAAGTCTTGGTTATGGGTGTGGGCCATGATGAAGAGGGAAAATAGAAAGGGATGGGTGGGACAACACAGAAAATAGGTTGTGGGTAAAGGGTATCACGATGATCAGGGTGACAAGGGGAATCCAATGGGGTAAGGCCCAAATAAGGATGTCGGAAGGGGGTCAGTTCCATGGGAAATAAATTGTTGAAAAATGATAGGTATCACGACGATCAGGGCGAAGAGAGGAATCCAATGGGATAAGGCTCAAATAATGGTGCCAACAGGAAGAAATGTAGTAATTTCACAACCATAATGAAGGAGGCACAGTTGCACGGAAATAGATCTTGTTTATTATGTATGTAGGGTGTCTATAGATAATGGTTTGCCATGTGCTATAGCTCTCTGATATACGTGCGGGGTCCAATAGTAGTACTCGGCCCAATATCTCAAGGCACCAACTAAGGAGACTAGATCGTGCCTTTAGTCATACTACCCGAATACCCAGGTACTAGAGAGTATCTTCCTGAGTGTTATTCTCGATGGCACTATAGCAATCAGGCAGTCGATCAGATTATCTATGGAAGGATTCAAGAGATCTAGGCTCATTCATATACAGGTGTTGTCTGATGCATTACCACTCGAAGGGGTACCAACAAGGGTTACAAGGGTGGCCAACATATTTCCTACTTGTATTACTCCCTGACCGCGGGTTTATGCACGTAAAAACAAATATTTGTAGCTTTAAGACGTCGAAATACGTCTCTACCCTGAAATAAATAACCCACAATTTTTTGTTGAGGAAAGTGCTCTGATACCACTTGTAATATTCCAGATAGAATATAGTATGAAGAACATAAATATTTAGCAAGCAATGGAAGAACAACAATAATTTGATCAGATCAATATTAGAATAATACCATAATAATGCCAAAAAGAGCACCTTTATTACTGATAGCAATGTTCACTTGTCTCTTCGAGGGAGAAACCTCTAGCAAAGCAGAGCTCTATTACAATAATATCCAAGAAAAAACTTCTCATACCCTCTACTCCCATTTATACTAAATATATCTATCCAAAAGAACAATATAGAGGAAGATCCTTCGAGAAGAGGAAGCTTCTATTAGGTCTTCTTATATTTGACTTATTCTTCCTTTTTTCTAGGCCTTATTAATATTGGCCTTTATTACATGGAAATATATTATTCTACCTACATGAGGGGTTAGGGAGGTTAGGTCCCTAACACAAATTGGTGACTACTCTTACAGGAGTAGGAATATGTTGATAGGAATTAATGGTAAGACCTAAATGTGAAAGGCAGAAATGGAAGAATCCTATTATAGGATTGCATAAGTCTAGAAAGTGAATGAATTGGTGGTTATAAGACTCCCTGTAAGTATGGGTTTTTGGAGCCTTGAGAATTGTGATTTCTTCCCAAATAAAATATTAAACCATGTATATATACCTCCTCATGATCAGAGGAATGATGAAAATGTGTAAGGTCGGTTTACTTGACCTATAATGTTTGAAACCTACAGTAGGAATAATCTATTTAAGCAAGATAAAGAGGATTCCTTTGGGACTATTGCTAATCCTCAGAAAGAGGAAAAGTGAGATGAACATATGAGCCAATTTATGAGCTCATGGCTATACAAAAATGTGTACATGCCTATTGACAAGAGTACTTGATTATGCATGGAAATGCAATATGTGGATATGTTGTAATGCATATGGTAATGAGTAAGCATGTATGAAACATGCAGTTAGACATGGTATAACCTATGGTATTCTATAAGACATGGTCTATTAATGGACCTTTTAGACGAGGATACACTGATGTCAGAAACAAAATTACCAACATGAATAAAATGTTGATAATGATGTTTCCTATTGCCTTAGGATGATAAAGATGTAATGATAAATGAAAGATTGATATAAAGACTAACAAAGGTAGTGTTGGAGCATTACTAGATGACCAATGGGCCATATTGACATACAGAGGTCGATGACATCCATACAGGAATGGTTGGGTGTGGTGATATAGTAGTGCAAGGGAATCTAAGAAAAGGGTTTCCCTGATAAAGGTATATTGACCAAGAATGGTTGAAGCATGAAAGGAATGTGTACTTGGGCATTTTATAGCCTGGGTGATATTGTAATTAACTGTTTACATTTAGTGAATTGTGGGTTACTTTTGTAATAGAAGAGAAAGAGTCATTTCTTGATAGTTGTTTCCATGAAGAGAAGGCAACATAATTATGAATATCCCTATGAGACTTGTCAGAAGAAGGGTTGTAAGATCTCTAGGAAGAAGGAAAAGGATGTTTGAAACATCCATGTGTGAGAATGACATGGAAAAATGGTGAAAGCAGTGAACTTGCACATTGAATATCTATGTATGTAAGAACATGCTTGAGTGCATGAAGTAAATGCATTATCAGGTTGCATGATATGAAGGTTGATATTAAGACCAAACAAATAAGAATGAATGATATAAATATGTGCAAGGGATGCACATGCATTATGTGTGTGTGTGTGTGTGTGCGCGCTAAAAAGGCATGGTAAGATTTTCTGATTAAGTGGGATGTGAGGCAATATGTGTACTTTCCTGGATTGGATAACGCCATGGATGAATGGTTGACCCTATGTAGAAGGGTATGAAATGTTCAATTAAATAACATCTTGAGGAGGTTTGTCACTCCTCATAGAAAGAGCTAATGTGAAATGTCGAAAAGAAAATGAGCAAGACTACTCTGTTGATTGAGATAGAAAGGAAGGTGAGAATTCCTTTGAGAATATCATGAACAAATCATGAGTTAGATAAATTTTAAATAAATATGCATATAATTTTTTAAAGGGTGTTGGTGATATACACACACAACATAATAATGCATGTGATTAAGTGCGTAAAGGCATAGCTTGAAAAAGGCATGGTAAGACTGCCTGACTAAGTGGGATGTGAGGGAAGATTTGTACTTGCTTGGATTGGATAATTCCATGGATGCATGGTTAACCCTATGTAGAAGGGTCTGAACTATTCAGTTAAATAACAACTTGAGGAGGTTTGTCACTCCTCGGAGAAAGAGCTCATATGAAATGGAGAAAAGAAAATGAGCAAAACTATTATGTTGATTGAGATAGAAAGCAAGGTGAGAATGCCTTTGAGAATCTCATGAACAAATCATGAGTTAGATCAATTTTAAATAAATTTTCATATAAATTTGCAAAGTGTGTTACTGGTATACACACACAACATGTTAATGCATGTGATTAAGTGCATAAAGACATACCTTGAAAACAAGTTGATAATATAAAGATACATGTTTAAATGTAAATATAAAATGCATAATAAGAATACATGCTTATATTCCTTATGGAATATTGGATAAATCCTTGGAATGATGAAGTTGAGGTTGAATCAAGGTTTTGGTCACCTCGGATAATGATGAATATGTAACAAGGAAAGTTGCATGTTGAAAAAGTTCCATGTGGAGGAACAGTGTAAAGAACTTTGTCATGAGAACATAGTTATAACATTAATGATTGGTGAGAATTTGGCAGTGGGATTCAAGCCTATATATATAAGAATCTTGGATTACATTCTAAAACATAATGCATGCATGGAGAACATGCAAAGAAATTTTGACCAATCTGCTTAGTGAATGTGCAGAAAGCATAGGTTCATAATTCACTATAAACAAGAAGCTTATTGATGTAGCATGTTGATTTATCCAAGAAGGTCAAGGTGAACATGACCAAAATTGCTCAAGGAACGAAGCAGGAAGATCCCTAAGGGGATGGATTGTGGAATAAAATAAGGATAAAAGGATTAGTACTTTTCTCACTATAGAACTATGAACAACAATATAGATTTTCATACTTTGAAAAGAGTAGTTGTGAAATAAGTATAACTGGTAAAAGAAAATAAAATAATGAATATGTTTGAAAGAATAAACTTGACTAAAGCTATATTGTGTAAGGGCGGCTATGTTGTGTAAAGGCAATAGGGCCTTGGAAATAATTCAACTGGACTGAAAGTTCTAGACTATGTAGCAGGAGATGGACAAGGGAAGAGTCCCTTGAATCCTTTCTTATCGTTTATTGTGTTTCTGTGGTATGAGAAATTGATATGTTGATGCATGTAATTGTTTTTGGCATGAGAATGTTGATAGTTGCAAGGTTATATAGATAGTTGAAAATTGATTGTGTTTCACTCATGAAAACATTAAGGATAATGTGATGGAGTGCATATATGGATATGTTGTGGCATATCTGAAATTGTTGTTGATTTAATTGTTATGGTACTTGCATTTTTTATGACAACTGATATAATTTTAAACATGAAGATACATGTCATATTGTAGGAGATGATTGGAGTTGTTGAGGAAGAACAATTTCCAATGGTAGACAACCTCAAACAAAGGACGAATACAAAAGGTTGTTGAATAGAAAAGATGGATGAAGGGACTTTGGGGGTCCCCATAAGGCACCACTAATGAGGTAATGACAGAAAGGGTGTTGTCAACCAGAACAGGTATAAAGTGTTCATGCCCATGTGACATGAGATTTTAAAAGGAATTGGGTAAGAATCCCTTCTTCCAGTACTCTACAGGGTTGTAGAATGGTAAAGAAGGGAATTGGGTGGCCAAGAATATGGAAACCCCGATTGTCAACAAAGGAAGAATGTTGAAATGCATTCATATGATATTTTCATAAAATACATCCTAATTTGAGGTTATGATTAGTCTGAAGCAGGAGGAATTGACCCGTTGAAATGATAAATGTTGAGAAATAAACCATGTGGTAAGAGGTTGGATGAGTTCCAACACACCAAAGCAAAGTGCCTAATATGAAAAATAGTAAACTAAAACCAATGCAAGGGTGCTTTGTGTGTGAATGTGGCCATGGGCATTGGCACATTGGTTAAATTACTCAATGTTGATTTGCATTTGGAAAAGACTTGGTATGCTAAAGTAATGCATGTGTAAGGAATGGTATTTCCTTTATATTTTATGTCCTTGAATAGAATAATGTATGCAATTGTTAGTATGCACAAATTTTAAAAAAAAAAAATTGTTTGGAAGTCAATGCAAGTGTGCATGAGAACTAACAATTCATTCGGTTATATGAAGAATGAATTGCAGGAAGAAGGGTCTTGGATATGGAAGAGTTGTAAGTCTATAAGGAAGACCAAATTATGTCTGTCGATTATAAAAGAGCCAAACTTCCATGAGAAAGAAGTCTCAAGCTTGTGAAAATAGGTTCCTGTATGGGACGGATCAGAAACAGAATTGTGAATTAGAAAATGTGGGTAACATATTTGAAAATAAGTTGAATTGAAAACTAATGAAAACATCTCATGATTTTTTGTATGTATGTGATACAGATGAGATGAAAAATATTTGTTCGGGGAGGACAGATGATGGCTATCAAAGCTGGAAAGTATGGAAAATGGCTATTGTAGTGACATGAGAATCATGTGACAAGCCATTATCCCCATAGAATGATGTGTCATGGTGACATGGGTTGGAGGGATGCCTCGACAGATCAAGTCAAAGGGACGCCTCAACTCTAGGACTTGGTGAAGTCTCATAAACTCTTCTTGTGTGAGAAATCCTTGGCAATGCAAGATGGATCACCCAAGGAACTGTATAGCAGAGAAGGGGATGTTTGATTCTAGGCCTGGAGGGTGAGTGACCCCAAGGAAGAGGAGACTTTGATAATTCTTGTAAATTATTGGTTGGGATCATGCACACAATGGGTATGTCAAGGAAATATAGTGATCCAAGTCAATGAGACAGCCATATGGATTCAAATCCATAAACTACACAGATAAGTATTATGTTGATTGTAAATTCCTGTTGAATTCTGAACAGTAATAGAATGCTTTTGCATAAAAGTGGGATTAATATACTTGTTGTTTGAAATTGTTGTAGGTATATTATGCAATGCCATAGTTTGAGTGAGGATTAGAATGTGAGAGACAAAAAGGAAGATAATATTGAAGCAGCTAAAGGATAAAGGCATGACAGGTATTACAAAGAAAGAACGTCGGGGATGGTTTTCCTTTGAAGGGGGAGGGGATTGTAACACCCCTCTTTCTAAACCTATGATTATGTATAATTAACAACGAATTATGGTTTCCATGCAATGGCATAAAAACATTGTAGATGTATTATTATTTTATTTTAAATGCCAACTAGCTAACTATGGGGTAAAGCCTTAAAAGTATTGGCCATGATACCACTAGGGGAGAGAGTGAGGAAGCCTATAGAGGAGCTTCACTATTCCCTGACTAGGTAACCGAAGATTCTTTGTTGGGGTATGTAATTTATGAATATTTAGATATTTCCTTTAATTATGATTTCAAGGAAAATCGGTTAATGAGGAAGGGTTGGTGGTTGAGAAACCAACAACCCTCCATGAATACAGGTATGGCAAATATAACTAGGACAACTAAAATTTTCATCCATAGGTACAATATGGTATCATATTGTGTAGCCCCATATTGACCCACAGGTTTCCTTCTAACAGGAAAAAAGAAGGATCGGTCGATAACCTTCCTGTGAAAGGATGTGTGCAAGAGAAGCACACGACGGTAAACAAAAATATGGAAGGAGGTCAAGGAGAGAGAGAGAGAGAAAGAGAGAGAGAACTTGAGGGAGTTCGGATCTCAGAGGCATGGGAATAACTGTATAAAACACAGTGAAGGAAAAGATCTTGAGCTCTGGAATTTAGGTGGAGAGTTCAAAAAGTATGACCTGAGTTGAGAAGGTTGTGAGCTTGATACTAGGAGAGTGTCTGACAAACCTTGTTGAAGCCTGAGCTAGGTGGGTTTGAGAAAATATCTACCAAGAGTAGTGTGAAGGAGAGTTACCTTCACAATTTATTGAGAACCAGGGAGAAAGAGATTCCCTGGTGGTATCATGGCTTGGCACTGGGGTGGCCAAAGTGCTAAAAGTGAATGCATCTAAGCCTACAGTTGGGTGGAAAGGAAAACACCCACAATCAATGGTTGGCTACAAGCTTGTAAACCAGATAAGTGATTCTTATACTTTGTGAAATTGAATTATAATGAATGGCTTAGAGAATGTATTTACATCTATGACTGTGTATGCTTGTTTGATGAATAAAGTGGTTGTTTCCTTTTAAGATTGTGTGCTTGGATAATGGTGAAATTGTATGAATATTTGCGAGGAATTGAGTCCTCTATAGAATGCCATAGAGAAATATTATTACTTGTTATAAATGGATTAGGGGTCTGAGGAAGCTAAGTTAAAAACCCAACAAGATGATGTAGCATGAGGTTGCGAGACTGCTAAGTCTGAAAGCTCAGTTTATAATTCAATTTACATTGAATTAAATCAACAAAATTCAGCAATTGTTGATCCCTAAACTGAGAGTTAATCTCAGTCGTCCAAAGATGGTCTAGTTACCCATCATAATCCCTTGTAAACCCATGTGAGGATGGTGGTCATTGGATCGAAGGATGGTCGAATCCCAACCTTTGATCTGAAGCTCAAGAGGGAGTTAGCACCGAGGCTATGGGGATGATACTTGTCATCTTTCAAGTCGCAGAGGGAGTAACCATGGGCTGACTACATCGGGCCGACTACGTCAGGCTGACATATCTTAACATCAGACCCCCAGACCTCTTTCATTTTCCCCACTTACCAAGACTCGTCGCAGTCCGAGAGATGTTGTGACGAGAACCATCGATTTGTTGATCGATGTTATAAATATCCACCATCCAATCTCTTAGAGCCGCTACCACACCGAAGTTGTGATAGTCATTCAATCAGTGGAAGGTTGAAAACAGGGTTCCATCCCCTAGTTCCATACATTTATTATACATATACACGCATTAAAATGGAGTTTTCGTCACGTGTGAGGAGGGTGCCATGTAGGCAGACAGAGTAGCCAAGGTTTCTACGTGGTGGAGGTTGATTTGTTAAAGGGTTGAGAATGGGCCCTATCGGGCTCAAGCCTTTGAACGAGTGCCTTAAACCATGACTGTCAGATCTATGGTCCAAGAAATCTCAACCATCAATATAATAGGTAATCTCAGGAGGGGTTCTGCATCCCGGGGCATCAGAGCACCGAATATCAATAGAATTATAAGTATAAACCCCTTTGTAAGTCCTAATATCCAATATATAGGGACCAAGGTTCCATCCCTTGGTTCCATGCCTTATCGCATATAACTGAGGAGAGGTAAAGATGACATCATCATGACGTGTCACTTCCAACATGGCAGCCAACGCATCGTAGGGAAATACATGTCGACCTGTGAGTGGCTAGCAAGTCAAGTGTGGGCCCATCTTGGGCTTAAGCCTTTGGAAGAGTGCCTTAAGATCTAAGTTGTCAGATCTGGGAAGCCAACAGATATGAGCCATAGATATGGTGGTAAAATACGAGAGTCGTAATCCCGAGATTAATGTGGATAAATATCATGTAATCATTGGACAATGGACCTTAGGAGTTTTAGGTTATAGGAGATAGGAAAGTGTCGAGGTGTGAGATATGCTTTGACAAGAACCATCAATCTATTAAATGATGCTTTGAATCTCCACCATTTGATCCTTAGAGTCGCTTCCACACCGGAGTTGTGGAAGGAACTGTAGTAGCCGATCGATCGAATCATGAGAGACCTCAGTCGTAGATCTCGTAGAATCATAACCTTGAGAATCAATGCAGTTAATTATCCCTTAATCATGGGATTACCTTGATTAATTATGGGATTAACTTGATTAATTATCTCCTAATCCTGGGATGAAGAACCGTGGGAAGTTTTATTCTACAGGAGGTCGGTAAGGGGTCGCGGTCTCGATGTCCATGATTACCTGGTGGCACCACGTGCCGTGACGAGAGTGGTGCCACATGTCACGTAGATGTGGCGATATTGGATAGGGATCCATGGAGGAAAAGAGTGGCATGTGTCGAGACGAGTTCCATGTTTCATGCTAGGTGGCATGACCTAAGAGGGCCACATGCCCAGGATGCCAACTATATCCTGAATCGCGGATCCCTGGGAGATTTTGGGAAAATAGACATTACAAAAAAATGGTCAATAGTCAATGCTCGGTAGATCTGATATGATGTTGGATGACATCATTCAATGCAGTGGAAGTGCACAACTGTCAATGCCCTGTTGGGAGAACCTTGGGCACTGTGATGATGTGTATGCCATGTCAACCCACGTGGGAGGTCCACGTGTCACATGGCGAGCATGTCACATGGTGAGTGTGCCACATGACAAATGATCTTAGCATTTTTAGGCAGAGCTTCTTGGGGAAAATGTGTGCCACATATCACAAGGAGACAGCATCCATGTGTCATGCCATGTTCAAGACAGGTGGCATGATAAGATAGGGCTTCATGTGCAAGATGTCAGCTCATGTTGGTGCCTGGTAGTCGTGTGTTTCATTGAGATTAAGGACGGGTGGAACCTTATGGTGGGGCGACGTACCCTGGGTGCCAGCTCACCCCAGATCAAGAGTTTTGAGGATTTGCAAAACAAAAAAGGTTCTACATACAAGTGGTTGACATCCCAAGATGACATTAGATGATGTCACCAACCCTATTTGCGATGGACAAATGTCAATACTATTGAATTTTCACTATGCTAGGATCAAGCATGAGGTTTATTTCATTTTAGTCATGTACTTGAACCATAAACAAATGCATCTACATAATTTACAAGTGTTGCAATAACCAAGATCACAAGAAGAAACACCATGCACAAGAACATAACAAATATCATGGGAAAACCCTTCTCAACAAGGGAGAAAAACCCAGCAATCCTTTCCTAAATTATCAAGAGAAGATCCTTCAACCATGAAACCCTAATGCACACAAGAGGGTGCTCTACTACCTTGAAACTTGCACCCAAGAGAGGTGCGCACTTCAACCCTAGAAGATGTACTTGCTAAAATTTCCAAATGACAAGTGACTTATTTATACTAGACTAGACAGACCAAAAGTGGTGTCTATTGGCACAACAGGGTTGACCTCAATAACTCGGAAAATAATTAATTATTACAATAAACATTAATTATCTTTCACAGATGGTGGAGTCGACCTGTACCCTTTACATCACAATTAGGGTTACAGGTAAATCTTACTCTCAGACAATATAGAAAGGGATCTCACACGTCCACTAGTGCTCAGCCACTAGGGGCACGTCCACATGTACTCAGCCACAGGAACATCCTACTCAACAGATCTCTATCTCACTGAGTCCATAGGAGAATCATCTGGAGTACCATATCAAGCCTAACTCAACTAAGTCCAGAAGGCAAGAGACCACACGTCATAACAACTCAGTCCAGAGTTTGACGCACACCATCACATGGGCACCTTCACCCTTCACAGGGGTACACATCGTTTCATCTCAATCCAGAGAGGAACGACACACCCAACTCATGGGCACACCTAACTCATGGTCTCTCTCACATGTCGACCCACTAAGTCTGTGTCCTGGAGGATGTCTCACAAAGTTGTAATCATCAACACTCCCTCTCAGCTAGGGAGGCATTCTCCACCATGCCAAGTCTCTCACTGAAGTACTTGAACTTCATCTTGGCAAGCGGTTTGGTGAAGATATCTGCAATTTGCTGATCTGTAGGAAGGTATTGCACGTGTATTTCTTTCCTTTGCACCATGTCTCTGATATAATAATATTTTATCTCAATGTGTTTCGATCTATCGTGAAACACATTATTCTCAAAGAGCTTCACACAGATCTGGTTATCACAATGAATAATGGTAGGATCCATCTCATGATAAAATAAATATGTCAGGAGCTTTGCGAAGCCACACTGCTCCGCGGACTGCCACACTCAATGCTATATACTCTGCTTCCGCGGTACTCAAATCCATAGAGCTATGTTTCTTGTTGCACCAGGAAACCATGGCAGACCCCAAGGTAAAGTAACAATCGGATGTTCTCTTCCAGTCCACCGTGCTCCCTGCCCAATCTACATCGACATATCCCTACAAACTCAAGTCTACACTGGAGGCATATCTCAAGCCATATCCAATTATGCCTCATAGATATCTCAATACATGCTTCGTTGTTATCCAGTGAGTCTGTCTCGACTGAATAATGAACTAACTAAGTACATTCACTGCATATCATATATTAGGTATGGGGTTGACCAAATACATCAATGATCCAATCAGCTGTTGGAACAAATGTGGATCAATATCACCTGAATTAGTAGAAGCATCATTCATTTTCTTCAAATCCATCACCATCGGTGTAGGCATGGATTTTCACTCTGTCATATTGAACTTCTTCAATATCTCCACTATATATTCTCCTTGGCTCAGGAAAATATCATTAGTCCTCTGCGATACTTCTAGTCCCAAGAAGTAGGGTATCATACCAAGATCCTTCATCTTGAATTCAGAAGTCAATGCTCGCTTGCATTCAGCAATAAGTATTTCTGAACTGGTGAGGAATAATTCATCCACATACTAGACCAAGATTAGGCACTCGTTACCAACAATATGATAATATAGATTTGGATTAGCAGCACTCTTGTTGAATCCCAAACTCATCAAGAATGCATCCATCTTCTCGTACCAAGCACGGGGTGCTTGCTTTAGTCCATACAAGGCTTTCTTCAACCTGCACACATGATTTTTCTCGTCGTGTATAATGAATCCCTTTGGCTGCTTGATGTAAACTTCTTCATCAATCTCACCATTAAGAAATGTTGTATTTACATCCATTTGATGTAGTTTCCAACCCATGGATGCAGCGAGTGAAATGATAGTACGGATGGAAGTGTATCGAGCTATTGGAGAAAATGTCTCATCATAGTCAATTCCCTCCACCTGTGAGAATCCTCTAGCTACAAATCTCTCTTTGTATTTCTCGACACTTCCATCATCTGCATGTTTGATCTTATAGATCCACTTGGAAGTTACTACAGACTTCCCTTCTGGTCTCGAAACAATATCCCACACATCATTCTTCATGATGGACTGATATTCTTCTGCCATGGCATCTTGCCATACCTACTGACCTGTCGCTTCTCCATGACAAGAAGACTCAGAATCAATGATGTGGCTCATATCTGAAAAGCAGCTCAAAAATCTCTTTGGTCTTTTGCTCTCTCGGGATGTGCCTTGAGGGGCTGCATGTCCCTCTGCCTCCTGTAGAGTTTGTCGAACCCAGGCAGGCCCTTTTATGACCTACTTCAATGTCTCTGGGAACATCAACTGGGGCAATGGGATCAACTTGATCAACTAGATCAATAATTGTCTCCCTCTGAACTGTTGAAGGGGAGAAGGTATTGTCTCTTCTTTCTTCTCTAATAGTTTGACTCCCTCTGAGTCAAGTGACTCCTTCTAAAATCTGAAGGATAGACATCTTCCTTTTCCTGTTTTCTAATCTAAAGGCATCTCATGTATTCTTAAGTCCTTTACTGACTCTACATTACTTTTGTTGGCCTCCCGCACTAGGATAATAACAAAGATGAACTCCCATAGGGATAACAATCAAAATGGACTCCTCTACTGGGATAATAACCAACCAAAAAATGGATTCTTGTACCAAGGATAATGGTCCAAGTTAAGAGGGCTCCCACACCAAGGATAATACCCTTCATTATCAGAATGCAAGAAACTACAGGTTTGATCAAATAAGGGAAGTAGTACAAAAACTTACCCTAGTCTACAGTCATGCTCAATCTCGTATTTGTTTTTAGAGGAAGTAATCCTCATCTCTCACTTCTTCAACTTTATGAGTTGGGTATAGATCCATGTCAACAGTGGAAGCATATTGTCTTTCTTTCTTTTGGGTAGGACAATTTCTTGCAATCTGTCCATACTTGTCACATCTGAAGCATTGGACCTTTGACATGTCTTTTCTCTGATAACCTGGATTCTTCTAGTCTTTGAAAGTTTTCCTAAAGTTTATTTTATTTCTTCCTCCTTTCTTTGTATGAAGTGCAAGAGCATGATTTTCATCATGATAGATCAAAAGTAGGTAGATGTTCTCTACCACTGATACTTTGAAGAAATGGTTCCCAATGTTTTGGAAGATTATTGAGAGTGGCCAAAACAAGTTCTCTGTCTGATATGATTTCTCCAATGGCACCTAGTTGATCTCTGATCTCTGAAATCTTCATGAAGAAGGTAGCAATAGTGTCATCTTTGTCGTCTTAATATTTTGAAGCTGGCCCTTCAATGTAAGAGCTCTGAGGGTGTTGTTAATCTCAAACATATTCTTCAATGCTTCATACATTTCATAAGTTGTCTTCATGTTGGAAATACAAGGCAAGAGATGATCTCTTAATGAATAGATGATTATCTTCCTTACCTTGACATCATCTTCCTTCCTTTTTTCCTTCTCTTCATCGGTAGTTGTCTCTGGTAAACCCTTTTGTATCACCCACAATAAGTCTTCCTCTTCAAGGGTGACTTGAAGTATTGACTTCTAGGAACTGAATTTGCTTGATCCATCAAGCCTATCTTTGACCAAGGTTTTGTTCTTCATATTTTCATATTCTTCGCAAAGCCTTGCCAACTGGACTAGAAAACCTAGAAGCTACGCTAAGCTAGAAAACTTAGGTTTTGCTGGACTTCTGACTGCCAAAAATAAGCCTTGAAATTCAGAAGAACACTGGTGAGATAAAAGATTCATTCAATGAGTTGCAGAAACCCTAAATCTGAATTTTCTATAGAAAATTGTGAAACCCTAGAAACCCTAGGCCCAAAAATCCAAAATTCTCGGAATTGCAATATGAATCTTGTTGGAGGTGTGCTGAAGGAGGTTGTACACTCCCATACAATTTTTAGACCCAATGCTCAAGTATAAAGTGTTGAAATAGCCAAACAAAAGAGGGTCGTATGGATTTCTGGAAATCGTAGGAGGCCATACGGTTATGCAGAAGAGAGGACGGTTGGATTTAATGCTTGTGAAATGGGTTCTTCAAGACCTATGTTTTTATTCCATGTTGAATTTTCACTATGCTAGGCTTAAGCATGAGGTTTATTTCATTTTATTCATGTACTTGAACCATAAACAAATGCAACTACACAATTTACAAGTGTTGCAATAACCAAGATCGCAAGAAGAAATACCGTGCACAAGAACACAAGAAATATCTTGGGAAAACCCTTCTCAACAAGGGAGAAAAACCCAGCAATCATTTTCTATATTCTCAGGAGAAGATCCTCCAACCATGAAACCCTAATGCACACAAGAGGGTGCTCTACTACCTTGAAACTTGCGCCCAAGAGAGGTGCACACTTCAACCCTAGAAGATGTCCTTGCTGAAATTTCCAAATGACAAGTGACTTGTGTGTTTCCTCAATGAGGAAATCACCTTTATTTATACTAGAATGGATAGACCAAAAGTGGTGTCTATTGGCACAACAGGGCCGACCTCAATAACTCAAAAAATAATTAATTATTACAATAAACATTAATTAGCTTTCACATATGGTGGAGCCGACATGTACCCTTTACATCACAGTTAGTGTTACGGGTAAATATTACTCTCAGACAATATAGCAAGGGATCTCACACATCCACTAGTGCTCAGCCACTATGGGCACGTCCACCTATGCTCAGCCACAGGGAAGTCCTACTCAACATATCTCTATCTCATTGAGTCCATAGGAGAATCATCTGGAGTACCATCTAAAGCCTGACTCAATTGAGTCCACAAGGCAGGAGACCACACATCATAATAACTTAGTCCAAAGTCAGACGCATACCCATCACATGGGCACCTTCATCCCTAACATGGGTACACATCATTTCATCTCAATCTAGAGAGGAATGACACACCCAACTCATGGGCACACCCAAGTCATGGGCTCTCTCACAGGTCGACTCACTCAGTCTATGTCCTAGAGGATGTCTCACAAAGTTGTAATCATCAACAAACACCTAGTTAAAGCTGGTCTCTGTTAGGCGAAATATATGTTGTTATAATAACGTTGTAGTACTTGCCCAACCATTTAATTGTCAACCCGGGGNTATGGTGGAGCCGACATGTACCCTTTACATCACAGTTAGTGTTACGGGTAAATATTACTCTCAGACAATATAGCAAGGGATCTCACACATCCACTAGTGCTCAGCCACTATGGGCACGTCCACCTATGCTCAGCCACAGGGAATTCCTACTCAACATATCTCTATCTCATTGAGTCCATAGGAGAATCATCTGGAGTACCATCTCAAGCCTGACTCAATTGAGTCCACAAGGTAGGAGACCACACGTCATAATAACTTAGTCCAGAGTCAGATGCATACCCATCACATGGGCACCTTCATCCCTAACAATGGTACACATCATTTCATCTTAATCTAGAGAGGAATGACACACCCAACTCATGGGCTCTCTCACAGGTCGACTCACTCAGTCTTTGTCCTGGAGGATGTCTCACGAATTTGTAATCATCAACAAACACCTAGTTAAAGCGGGTCTTGGGATAGTTTCGGAGCAAGTGTTGACTGTGGTAAAGAGTCGAGGCCCGATAAGCCAAGGGCCTAGTGCAATAGGGGGAAGCGCCACATTCACAGACACATTTTTGCTAAGGGGTGACGTTTTCTAACACGTCAGTGCCATGTCGGATGACATAGGTGACATGGGGCCAGATGGTTTCCATGTGCTAGTAAATAGGTATTTGGCCAATAAAGGCCCTAAATCCTTAAAATTCCATAACTTTAGATCTAGAGCTATGTTTTGATAAAATTTACATTTGTTGGAAATCTCTTAGCGAGAGAAATACGATGGTGTTCTTTTTAAACAAATTTGAGGAGGTTTAGGAAAAGAAAAAATTTAATACCCCATCCCTTAAAAGGGTACTTAGGGGATTGGGTGTCTTACAGATATCTGCTACAAATTGACTCCAAGAAATATATTGTGGGAATCCTTACGCCATTTACACCATTGCCAATGCTCAGGGTCTAAATACAAGACACCCACACAAAGTTTCATTAAGTCATTAGTGAATTTGTGTAGTAAAAAATAGGGTTCCATCTGAGTGACCCAGATAGTGGGGTCAAAGCCATCAAATTTATCCACATCCACTTTAGGAAGTTGCAAATCATGAACAAAAGGGTTAGAGTGAGGCCCCATGGAATTGGATGATTCAAATCCCTCTTGGTGGAATGATTGTTCCTTGAATTGAGTTGCATTAAATTCAATAATAAATTGGGGTAGTTTTTTAGGAAGTGATTCCAGTTTGTTGAGCTTGTCATTAATTGTAGCAAAATTTTGATCGGTAACACCTTGAGTGTGCTTCAATTTTCTTTTCAACTCATTACATAACGTTTCCAAGTGAGAAATGTGGGTTTCATAATCATGGTTTCAAATAGCCATCTAGATTGGGTGCACAATAAAAAATGTTATTGGAGGGTGGGGCTTGGGATATAGGTGCAGTGTAATGGGGCTATTGGGTCCACACAAAAATAATTACTGGAGATTTGTTTCGATGTGATTAATGTGGATTTTTGGAGAAATTGAGATAGGAATATCACAATGGGGAGAGTGGATCCACACACATAAAATGTTTATGAGAGAGGAGGACCATTACAATCAAACACGACACAAGGACTCTATTGATATAGGTATCAAATAAGGGTGTCAGTGGCACCACTTTATACTTTTTTTTCCGTACTCTTATGGATTTATACTCTCGCCTGAAGAATACTACACTGACAAAATGCTCAAATTCTTAATATTGAAGATTATGTAGGAATTTCCTTGACTGGAAGAAGGAAGTAGAGCTTCGAGTGACTAAATGCTCAAAATTCTAACACGACCCCTTGTTTTATAAGTTTTATGGACTGGAAACAAGGAGTAGATATTCAAGGGTCCTAAAGACAAGGGAGTGCCTTGTGCTATAGAAATATAATATATGTGTGGGTTCCAACAGTAGTACCCAGCCTACTAAGGAGGTTCAACTGTACCCTTAGTCATACTACCCAATTACCTAGGTACTAAAGAATAATCTTCCTGAGTGTTGTTCTTGGTGCCACTATAGAAGTAAAATGATCGAGTAGCTAATCTAAAGTTGGTTTCAGGGCACCTACAAGACTTTTTATATACCCAAAGGTACGTGGAAGTGAAATTTTGTATACAGATGATGTCTAATGTGATACTACTCAAAGGGGTATCAACATGGGTTACAAGGGTTTCCAACCATGTGAAACCTCTTGTATTTTTTGTGTGTATGCTTCTCAGACCACAAGTTTACCCACTAAATTACAAATGTATAAACGTCGGAGAGGGTATTTTTTAAGGATTCAAATATTATACTATGTATAGTATTTTAGGAGAATATTTCAGTTTGAAAATCATACATATAGATATGTAGGAAAATATTTAATAAAAAACATATAATTTGCTATTAAAACTTGTAAATTTTTGTGAATATTATCAATTTAATCATATTTATGTAAAAAATAGGTGAATGTTTTACCAAATTGGCGAATATTTTTTTCAAAAAAATGGCCAAAAAATAGTTAATTGGAAAATTTTCACCGCTAAAAAATGCCCTAATGCTAGAACATGTCTCTAGCCTAAAAAAAAAATCTCTAAAACTATGTTGAGGAAAGTGCTCTGATACCACTTGTGGTGTGTCAATTAAAAATATTTAGAGCATAAATTACAGATATTACTCATATATTGCTGAAAGAAATAGAATTGAAAACACAATAGACAATATGATCTAGGATATTATACATTTATCGATATGGAAGAGATGTTCACTTGCCTCTTCGAGGGGAAAACCTCCAATAGAGCAGATCTCAAATTACAAATGATTTCCAAGACATCTTTCACAATGCTTCTACATCTTTATATAATAATTTATATCCCTTAAAACATTCTAGAGTAGGAACTTTCCAGTATGCAGAACCTTCCAGTAAGCCTTTCTACAATAATTTTGTTCACACTACTACATGGGCCTTTTTAACTATTGATGGCCTCCATACATAGCAATACATAGTAATCTATCTACTTAGGGGGTTAGAGAGGTTAGAACCATAACATCACAAGATGGTAAGTAATGATGAATTAAATGCAAAGGTCAATTGATGTAGAGATGAAAAAGGACCAAAAGACCAAAAGATTTTGGGCGGGGGGGGATTGACAAAGTCAAAGAAAGAATTGATAAGTTGTTGAAGGATTCTAACAAATGATGGAAAGCCATAATAATATTGAGAAAAAATGAAAAGGGTGAAACATAAAAGATACTTAATGATCATAATGAAAGGATTGACCAAGTAATTAAATGGGTATATACTTATTTGCACAACCCTTAGTCCACCAAAGACCACCACCAAGTCCAAATTCATTAAACACCAAATTACCAAAGATATCAGGACAACATGGGTTGTGTAAATAAAACCAAAATCAATATACCTTAATATGATGGGCTAGACGATACAAATTCTATCATGTGGGTTAACAAGGTTTAAAGGGATTTTCGCTATGAACGCACCTACTAATGAACTAGAAAAAATATCAATGGAATCCTTATACTTACAAGATTATGCTTATGATTGGTTGACCTGGTGGTAAAAGAAAACTAGCAGTTTCTCCATTAACTGGTCATAGAAAACTAGTCGTTTATCCATTAACTAGAAAATTTTCACAGAAGATCTTCTTAAGAGATTTCACGATGATGAAGAAGATGACACCTTTACCAGATTCACTCATTTTCAATAGATAGGGATAGTTAATTAATATACCCATGAATGGGAAGCCCCGGCTACTAGATTTCCAAACCTTATAGAGGATCAATTGTTAAAATTATATATATCAGGATTAAAACCCATTATCTACACTGAGCTAAGACTATCAAAACCTAAGAATTTGGTTAAGCTAAAAGCATGGTGAAGATAATCAAATGAAATCTCAATATTCAACATGAGGTAGCTTTCATGGTGAAGATAATCAAATGGAAATCCTACATCTAACATGAGGTAGCTTCTTACATTCTCAAAGAAGACAACCACCATAAAGCAGACTGGCGGATTAAAGACTTCTAAAGAAGTAAACAATCTGTCATGAATGTGGTAAAATTGGACTCTGGCGTATAGATGTGAAGACACATCATTACACTATAGAATAGAGGATAAGAAGCAAGTAGAAGTCTCAAACCAAAAAAATGAAATCAATATAACATACAACTAAAATTTTGACTGTGACAAGATGTTGCCAAAGTATCAATAGCTAAAATCGCATGCACCCAACAAAATAGAAATGAAGAAGACAATCTTCAGATAAAAAAAATTGCTCCAAAAGACCAAATACAACAATCGATTGCAAAATAAAATTCACCACATCTTGGAAAGGTTGATAAGATATGGGATCTAATAAAAGAAGAAAGAAAGCATATAATTCCACTGGAAATCGTGACAAGGAAACCACACCCTATGGCCCTGAATCTTAAAGGAGTTACAAAAGATAGAAATGTAACAGTACTCCTAGATTATGGAAGTACTCATAATTGTATATACATTGTTGTTTCTAAACAACTAAACCTTTTTGTGTACCCCATGAAGGACCTCACCGTTATGGTTGTTGATGGACAAAAGGTCAAAGAAGTTCAATTCAAATACAAGAACTGAAACTACAAACAAGACTCTATGCTCTACCACTCAAAGAAATGGATATGGTGTTAGGTGTATAATGGTTTATGAAGTTGGGAACTTATACCACAAGCCTTGAAGAACATTAATTGGCAAGGTCAATGCTATAGATCATATGGTGTTAAGGTTACACTCTCAAGAAGAATCAATTACAACTAATAAAAAAAGAGCATGAACACAATCAAACATACAACAATGAAATAAAGGGAAATATATTACCATGAAGCATAAAGGTTTCTTGCTAAACAATCAAGTTAAAACACTTCAAAATATGATGCAAATAATAGAACAGAACCTCGTCAACACTCAAAGCATAAATGAAGTCAAACACTAAAGCTAGATAATCTTGATTCCAACATCACCAAGAATCAAAGTAGGAATGAAGTCAAACCCCTAAAACCAAATAAACTTGATTCCACCACATAAAATGTGCTCATCTAGAGAGAACCCTATTTATTATGCTTTGAGGACAAAGCATTCCTTATGTGGTAATGTTATAATAATAATAATAATAATAATAATAGAAAAAAGGGATTATTGGTTGGTGTTGTAGGTGGTTATGAATGAGGGCTAGGTTAACCTTGATAAACTTTGTTCTTAAATATACCCCAATTTACACACACCCTATGTCTTACATACCAAATGGGACACTTGAAAAAAAATAGTAAAAAACTGTTTCAATTTCTCATTCACTAGAAACAATGAAAAGGAGGGAATCCCTTTGGTCACATGGCAAAGAATAGCTAAGCCAGAAGGCCTAGATGGATGGCATCTAAATAATATTTTGCATTTTGGGAAAGCACTCACGATGAAAAGTTTATGGAGATTGCTCAAATTATTGAATCTATAGGAACAAGTAATGAAGTCCAAATACATATCCCACCTATCAATGGAAGACTAGATTAGACTCTTGAATACAGGTACCTCATATGCTTCCATATTGTGGAAGGCAGTGGTGTTAGTTTTTCCTTTAATTGGGAATTGGATTACTTGGAAAGATGGAAATGGGAAGAATATGAGAATTGGAATATATCCTTGGATAGGTTGTGATTGAATCCTACACATTCCAACAAGCTTCACCTGTCACTTAGACAAAAAAACAATCTTACATTCTATGATGTTGTAGAGAAAATGAATGGTTTCCTTTTGAATCAAGGATGGAAGCAAGCATAGGGAATTGGTTTGACAAGTTGGGAGGCAAAGGAACGGAATTATTTTGTAAAACCATTGCAACAATTCTTGAATATGGATGTTGATTCACTAGTCTAGTCCAAAAATATCGCTAAGAGGGAATATACACTACAAGTCTAGGTTATGAAGAAATGTTATTGGGGGATGAAAAAATGGTCCCAGGTTGGTGGTGGAAAACATTACGGATGTTTAAATATCCACTTGAATCTTTAATCTTCCTTTGGCTAGCACTCTAAAACAAGGCTTTGTTGGCATGAGCAAATGACCCTTGCCAACCTCACTAGCTCACCCGACAAAATTGCCCTCATAGAAATTTTTTCGGTAAGACGAAACCTTTGGTTTGTGGCACCAACTGCTGTAATTTGGGATTTTCATGAGATTAGATGAAATGAAACCACTGTGCATGTGTGAATGTAGTATGAATGCAATGAACTAAATCCTAGCTAGGAGTAATAACAAGAGTTGTAAATACAATCGATGATAGTGAGAATACTCCACCATTGTTATAATAAATGAACCTAAATTGTAACCTCCCAAATCCCTCCTGAAATCCGACAATCATGATTGCTAAAAACACTTCCCTATCATAAAACCAACAAGATGGAATAAAACAAGATTAGGCATATAAAATAGGGAGAATAGTCCACTAACTAAAGCATATAGATAATCAAAGATTATAAGGATCTACAAATTGTCTCCAATCACTAAGAAGCTCCATGTTTCATATCATATGTTAGCAAGCATTAAATAAGTGAATAAAAATTGTAACATGAGAAGAGACCCATAGATTAGGATGCTCACACCTACAAGAACCAAGAGGCCTAAGCAAGGAGAGAAGAGTCCCAAGACCAAATGCAACTTTTCAAGAAAATAAACACACTAGCTAACAATGATCTTTTTATTAACAAATGAAGAAAACTTACAATGTAAAATAAGAGAACCCTTACTTGAAGGCAAAGGTTAAATTTATAAGTTTATCTTGAGATATTTGGCCTTCCAACTTCCTAAATTTTCAACTACTCTATACACTTCACATTCCCTACCTCTTTGACTCAAAATCTACAAATCAGCTACTATTTAAATTCATCAAACTTGAGGTAAATTTGCTAAACTAGGCCAAAGTTTCACTTAATAACTTTTCACGTGAGAATGAAAATATTTCTACTTTTGGCCTAATTCCCACCAACATAGCTTCTACATTAAAAAATTTATTTGACAACTCAATAAGGGCATCATTAATCATTTCTACTTTCTTGGTTGGAAATATTATACGATCATCAAGAGTCACCTCATCAACATCTTGGACTTCATTGAAAGAGGCCCTTTTCAATTCAATGTTTTGGATGACTTTCTCCCTATGCTAATCAAATGAAATGTCCACTTATTCAAGATAATGGTGCGAAGCAAGTAGCATGTTTCTCATGGCTTACATATTTGACAATGTGTCTAAGATTTCTCTCATCATGCTAGTAAGTTATACTTGCACACCATGCACACTTGATTCTTCAAAGGCCATATGCACACAAAATTCAGCCACCTCAAACTAGTTGAGTGTATATGTCGACAAGATCGATGCATATTGTGCTTTCCATTAGGTAAATTGCATGCATTGGGACCATCATCGACAAATATTGGCCAACCTTTTCTCAATATGTCATATGAAATATATCACTGCAACTCCAAAGATTGGCAAACTGATGAGTGCATTGAAATACCCATTCACCAACCTAATGAGTATATCTCTCAATGAAGTAACTTTATTGATTAATGCAATATTTCCCTTAGACCTATCACTCTGCACTCTAAGTTTCCCTTTCTAACTAGTAAATTATTTATCCATAAATAGGAAGTGGGTATGAATTATCTTCATCTTTGCATTAAATAACTCAGTGAAAGGAACACCGGATGCCCCAATAGATAATGGATGTATGTCGTCAACATTGAAAATAAATTCCCTTATTGTTTGTATCTCCATTTTAATATTTTTGCCTCGCTTTCTTTTATAAGTTAACCTTTTGAAATATTGGCTCTAAAAATTGAATGCGAATGAGTCATATTGATAACCATGCCCTATCATCTTGTGGATCGTTCAATTGTTCAATGAAATAAGGTGTTAGTCCGATTGTTTGACTCACTCACTCAATCATGGCCCCTTCATCCTACTTCTCCATATTACTACTTCTACCCATATTTTAAGAACCACTAGGACACTTTCAACCTTCAAAATACAAGACTTGACCCTCTTGACATAAGTTTTCCCTTGGGAAGAACTTCATAGAATGGTTCAATTTACCACACTCACTGGTTCATAATCATCCATCCATTTATTCGTCATTAAGACTCTTATTGTTTCTAGATTGGCATTTATTGGCAAATGGGGGCATTGACTAAACTCTCAAAGGTTGTTTGTTGGTTAAATGATGAACTTGAATCCTTCAACACTAAACATTTCGACACTTGATTACCTCTTTGCTCCTCTACCTATGTGGAATTCTTGGCTCTCAGGTATAATTCCTTATGCTCATTATGTTGGTGACATAGTCTCCAAATCAAGCCTTGAGACACACATAAATTTTCAATCATATGCAAGGGGTCATAAACTTTGATTGGCTCCAACTAGAAATTGTGCACCACTAGCTCAAAAGAAATATGGTCATCATGATCCAACTACTATCTGGTACTCCTCAATCGCAAGAGGATGTTGAGGCCAGAGCTCCTTACTCTTCTTAAGAGTCCTAGTCACCCCATGCAAGGTTATTTGGTAAGCTATTTCCCAAATAAATAATATAAGGAACACATACTTCGATAATACATTGAAATCTATAGATATCCCATCAACCTTGATGTAGAAACTTTCCTCTTGAATGTACCAATCATCAATCAACTCCATTGCTTTGATAGACTCGATAGTGAAAAATAGGGATTCTTCGCATTAGATGATTTGGTGTAGCAAGGCCAATACATAAACACAAAGGTTGGAATAATCCTACAAATACCTAGTCTTCCAGAAGCTCTAGTGTTACGATGACATGTAAAAACATGTTGATTCCCTTTGTTCAAGTGCAGTAGACTTCTGCAAAGTGCGAACGAGACCACTAGAAATTGGGTCCACCTAGTTGAACATAGTACCATGCTCTAAGATCGCATACACTATTGGTACCCAACTCATCTACATGTGTTGAGTATCTAACAATCCATACAACAAGTTTAGAAGCACCGTCGGGTCTTTTACCTCATCCACAAATCTTTTTACAAATGTTTTGCTCACACAAATTGTGGGAATGGAGAATTTATAAATCTTGTGGATGTTTGTGGAATTGAAACAACCAATGATACCACCTCCTTGATATTTTAAAGCACGCAACAAGACATCAACATTTTAGATCAAACTTCAAATAAAATTACCACAAGGAAACAACTCCTCCCAAGTCATTTTATGGATAAAAAAAACAATCCAACACTTGCGATTCCGCGAGCTTGGTCATTCAAAGGAGACTACAAGCTTGGCCATGAATTCTGCTTTCTCTCTTTCAGACTGCAGACCGTTGGGGACATCAATGAATCAATCAATCCCCGCAGTTAACCCATTATACCTGATATTGGTTTCACAACCTATTCGTTTCGTTTCGTTTCACAGCCCACCCAGTCAGCCTAAGTGATTCAGTAAGCCTATTTCTTAATAAAATAAGTCAAACCAGCAAAAAAAGGAGATGCTTATTAAAGGTTTGGTTCGGGCACCTTTCTTTAAAGTGGGCCTAATGGTTAAGAACATGTGTTTCCTCTTAAGAGGTCACAGGTTCAAATCCAGAGGGGGGTAGGGTATGTATACCTTCGTAGACTTTACCAGTCATATCGCTGGGCGGAAGGGGGTCCCTTGTCCCACAAACAAGGGGGTCTCATACACCAATTTGGTGTGTTGGCTTGGCCGTGACCTTAAAAATAGATTATTATTATTATTATTATTATTATTATTATTATCCGTTCACCGCACTATATTTAAGTGAGACATTTTGACCATGTAATCCATATAAACGACACTTGTCCATGTCATCTTTTTAAGTAGCCTTTTGTTTTTTCTCACACTTGTGGTGGGGGGACACCTCTATATCTATGGTATAACACTGAAGAATTGGTGAAAACATTGTATCTATGAACCACATATTTGATTCTAATGGAAAAGACTTCATATTTTTTTCCATTACCTTCATGTAGAAGCAAATTTTCATTAAACAATTGTGAGAGCAAAAATGGCTAGAGATTTATTTATAAAAGACACATGAAAAAATTCTTTTATCGAGCCTTCATTTTATGAATTAATCAAACCTCATAAGTATTGTCCCGGTGTTTCTAAATATAGTTTGATAATGGAACCCTTGAGTAAAATAAATATATGATCAATTATCCAACAACAATTTTATTACAAAATTAATTTTATTACAATAATTTTGTAGGTTCTCACACCAAGGTTTTTATTAAAATCTATAATATATACTCTACAAATAAAGAAGGATCTATCATTGAACAATGTTCTCACAACATTGTTAAGGACAAAAATGGGGCAAATGTGAAGCCTTGTGTGAAGTTGGAAAACTACATACAATGGATTATGAATATGAATGCAAATAATCAAAATTAACTTCTCGGGAAAGGTAAATGCCAGAGTTCAAAAGATGACAATTCTCTACGTCTCGGAAACGATGTTCCCCTTTCTTGGAAGAACCATGAATGAAAACCTTGTTACTCCTTGAGGATTCAAACAATGTCAAATAATGTGCTTCTCTCAGATGCATGATAGAGATGGCCACCACTTCAAACTAGTCTTAATAATAGATAGGATTCCCAAAGACCAAAGTGAAATGAACACTTGTCCCAGGTACAAAATCGATCTACAATGAAGAATGAAGATTTGATTCAACTTTCTTGAAGTATCTAAACCATGCAACAACATATCAAGGTGAAATTTAGCCAAAAGAGCGATGCCTAGAGACCAAAAGAGAATTACACAAATGTGATGAATGAATCAATCCACCTGAGAGTGAAACACCCTTGGGAAAATCACAACCTGCAATAGAAGAAACCTGGGAATAATGAAACACTCGCCTACAACAAAGAGATGATAAACAAGCTTGTCTGTGTTAAATGAATCGCCACATGGTGGAATAGTTGGTGGATTCAGGCATTTAAACACAATTAAATCGTCGTTTTTGATGGCTTACTTGCCTCTAGGGTGAGTGTGATCGGATTAAATTGTTGAGTTAGGGCCGCAGCTTGCCTTGGAGGTGAGCAATATGTGTCACATGGGAAATTCACTGATTTAAAGGGCATATCGTGCCTTGGAGGTGAGAAAAAATTGTTTTAGTTGGGCATCTTTTCAAAAATACTCATTGAAAACCATGTCGATCGGTCCCATAAAAGACATGCTAAGGTTGATACATAGAATGCCCAAATTACTATGTTTGAGAGTTTGTTTGCCTCAAATGTGAGTTCTTTGTTTCATATGTGCATTTTGTTGAGTTAAGGGAGCAATGTGCCTTGAATGTGAGTAATTTTTCCCATATGGTCAATTTTCCAAAACACTTAGAAAAACCAATATCAAGTGTCAACGTGCCAAAAGACTTAGAAAAACCATTAAGTAATTCTCCCATGCATCCACTTGCTAGGCTTGAGGTGATTAATTTCCAGTCAAAGTTAATGAGGCCCTTTGAAATTCCAGGTAAGTAAAAACATTGAGAAAGAAGTGATGGTCATCATCAACAAACTCCAAACAAAGTTGGTCACAAATAAATCCAATAGTGACATTAATTAACAAAAATAATTATCTACAATTAAAAATGCTCCCTTTACTTTTCATAACTCCCCTATACAAGCTTGGCTCTATGTCTCATTTAAATCAAGTCTTAGAGGACACCAAGATCTTTCCAACATCAGGATAGATAACATATTTACCTTTCATTAAACATGTAGCAAAAAATAGTTCAATAATGTGAAATTTTTTAAGAGTGTTTTCTTATAGGGATCTTAATTGATTTCTGTCAATTGAAATCAATGACCCAAAAATCATCAATCTAGCCTCTTCTAGAGTTCCAATACTTCATTCAATCAAACCATGAAATTACGCATAAATAGGCACCACAAGGAAAGTTTGGTTCTCATACAGAATGTTGCTTCAATAATCTCAATGATTATACTTTGGAATGTCATCATTGTCATATATTATTTTATCTGCATTAGTAACCATGCTCCAATTCATTACAGAAAGGTCGGTCTATCTATGCTCAATATCTTCACAAACACACACTAATGAATATATGTAAATGTCATTAAAATTTGATAGAAATGTGTTATAACTCAAGGAGCAAGCATTTGTGAAAAATAGGGGTTATAAGCAATCATGAAATATGTAACCATGTCATCAACATTGTTATCAAAACATTCTCAAATTTACCCTTTTAGTGACCATCCTCATTATGCTTGTAACCACTACCCTTGAGGTTAGGTGGCAGACGATATTAAGAATTCATTTATAAATTTCAATGTACCATCCAGCCATAAACCATGTGAGACAAGAAAATGATCTTTGACTGCTATCAATCCAAACTTCAATTCAGAATAAAGATCAAATTAATTAGTGCACAAGCAATTAAATGTAATTTGTGTCATATGATCAATGAGACAAACTAATCAAAGACATTCATGGGTTACCATACATTTGAATACTTTCACTTCTTCATCCTTACCATTGACATGCTATTGAAAGAAATTAATCGTGGACCATCCATAACGTGCAAAGGAAATGTTGTCATTTAAGTATCTTAGTATAAACCATGGAATTTCTATAAGGTCTCTACAATCAAGAGGATTTTTGAAAGCATTACATCCATCGATGCACAAATAACCCAAATTATCAAAACCAGGTTTGTCATCCAACTGAACTCAAAGAAAAGTTCAAACAATCGTTGGGTCCCAACGATTTACATGCAAACACAATATCAATGATCAGCACAAGTACATGAGTGTGTAGGTAATGTTGCTTGAGCTTTCTAGAGAAAATTTGTGTATAAAATTTTGAAAAGTCCAATGTTTCGAGTGGACACTCCACCCATCATCAATGACAAATAAAGCTGAAATGACAATAGAAAAGAGTGCTTGGTTGGATATTTATAGGGTTAAAAATCAAGGTTAACTCTTTCTTCCACATCGGTTAACCTTAATTTTTAACCCTATAAATATCCACCCAAGCACTCTTTTCTATTGTCATTTCAGCTTTATTTGTCCTTGGTGATGGGTGGAGTGTCCACTCGAAATGTTGGACATTTCAAAA
Organism: Picea sitchensis; assembly: GCA_010110895.2. Taxonomy (NCBI): domain Eukaryota; kingdom Viridiplantae; phylum Streptophyta; class Pinopsida; order Pinales; family Pinaceae; genus Picea; species Picea sitchensis. The sequence goes on along the minus strand of SNQJ01S0065056.1, from coordinate 109,351 downwards.
TTTTATATATAGATTATCTCCAGAAAGCTCAAGCAACACAACACAAGTACATTCAAATGAATTTGTATGTTTTAATAAAAATGCCCTTAAGGTGAGGTGCACTATCACTATTTACCTTGTGTGCTTTGAATGTGAGTAAATAGAAAACATCCATACATCTAAATCAATACCAAGTAGATACACTTGAACAAGAGATCAACACAATAGTAAGTCCCCATGCACGGGGAACACCAAAATGAACTATCTACACAAATCAAAATAGTCAAAAAAATCAACACAAGCAAATTAGGCAATCTGAGTCATTCATGAGAGCACATTAAGACCAGAGTGATCCATCCACTCATCATTCAACCAAGGCACTCATCATTCATGTTCACTTCAATTAATAGTCAATTAGGGAAACCACTCAAAGAATTTGAAATCATCCCAAAGTCTATCATGTCAAAATCTTAAATTACAAAGAAAAGCAAATTGTGGTTGGTGAGGCTTATACTTTTTTTGCTGGTGGGAGGGGCCAGGGCCTAGGGTCAATTGGGATGTCACCTACAAAACCAATGTTAGCACAACAATCCCAAGATAAAATATCATGAAATAAGTCCAAAAA
>SNQJ01S0065056.1:96274-108737 GCA_010110895.2 Picea sitchensis | reverse complement strand
ATAGGGGATTGATCTAATGAATAATGCAACAATAATAATTAGAATACACTTTGCAGTTACATTATTTCAACAAAAACATCGTGGAAGAATACCTCCCTAGCTAGGAGGGAGTGTTGATGTTTTGATAGCTGCGAGAGGTATTCCCTCCTAGAAAACTTTTCTTAGAGAAGAAGAAGATTTCAAGAAGTCAAAGGAAGACCATTGAACAATTGAAGAACACCCCATAAAAGAATAAAGTAAAATAAAAGATCACAGAAGAGAACTCGACCCACAGGAAATAATTAAAGTGGAAATATAATTTCGAGGAAGAGAAGTCGACCCACATAAATAAAATAAAATAAATATGAAGACCCAGAATAAGAAGTCGGCCCTAGACATGCACCCAAATTAGTATAAATACATGGATGAATCCTTTCATTTGTACAGTCACATAGTTCTCATTCTGTAGTGCGCACTAGACAATTGCAGTTGCAGTTGTGGCAGTTTCACTATTTCTTGTTTCTAGCTCTCTTGGAGAGTGCACCCTACTTGGGGAAGGATATTCTTGGTGGCTCTTGGTGGTTTCTTTTGTTCTCTTGGTGTTTTCTCTTGTGCGCTACCTATAGAAGATTTGCACTAAGGTTTTGTGGTGATGATCAACTGTTTCGTGCCAGTCGCAGTTGTAGTGGTAGTTGCAGTTGTAGTAGCAGTTACAGTTGCTGTTGCAGTTGTGCCAGTTCTGTGGTGCGCTATTTTGCTCTAATGATGCACCTATCTTTTTTCCATTTCTATCGTGCTACTTAGTTGTCTACCCTCGCTAGGGTTTTTCAAAAAGAAGAGATTATTTGTTATTAGGGTTTCTTCATTGTTGGGTTGCTCTTGTGAATAGAGCTTGTTCATGGTTGTATTTGAAAGATTCTCTCTAAGAAAAGTTGGTTGGGGTTTTCCCCAGATTTGGGGTTTTCCTAGGATAAATATTTGTGTCTTCTTGTGCTTGTTTATATTCTACTTATATATTTCAGTATATGATTATTGAATGTTAAAAGAAGATAAAAAATTCTATGGTAAATCTGATGTTAACAAAATTAATAAAAAATTAACATTTACTCACTTATGCTAACTCCATGATGCGACAATGATGAAATGTCACAATAACTTCTCTCCTTTATATACAAGTCTAATGAGTGAGTTTAGGAGCCCTTCCTAAACTCAAAATTTAATTAGAATATTTTATTCTTCTTTATGGATGTGACACCCCATCACAAGCCCACACAGTCCATCAACTTGCCCATGATTCCCTAGCCTCATTTCAAGGCCGATTTCACTGAAATGAAAAGATGTTTTGGTGCCGACGAAGATTCCTACATTCTTGACACCTTGGACTTTTGTGGTAAGAACTCCCAAAGAAACAAAATCAACACTCCCTCTTAGCGAGGTAGGTATTCTCTACCACTCCTAGCTTGTCTCTGAAGTAGACAAACTTTCCCTTCAGTAGGGGTTTGGTGAGAATTTCTGCAATTTGCTCCTCTGTAGAAATGTGTTGGAGCTTCAAAACTCCCTTCTGTACTCTGTCTTTGATGAAGTGGTATATTATCTTAATGTTTTTTGACCTATCGTGAAACATTGAGTTCTCTGAGAGCTTGATACAACTCTGGTTGTCACAGTGAATCACGGTGGGCTCCAACTCCTAACCAAATAATCCTGCAAGAAGCTTGCGAATCCAGATAGCCTCACAACTCGCCAAACTGGATGCCATATACTCTACCTCTGCTGAGCTAAGTGCCATGGAATTTTGTTTTCTGTTCTACCAAGAAACCACTGTTAATCCCGGGATGAAACACCGACTAGAAGTGCTCTTCCTGTCAACTGCACTACCTGCCTAATCTGATTTTGAATATCCATGCAACCTCACTCCATCATCTATGACATATCTCAGACCAAATTCAACCGTACCTCGAAAGTACCTGAGCACATTTTTTGTTGCAACCCAATGCACCTGCCTCAGTTCTATATGAACTGACTCAAGGTGTTGATAACAAAACAAATATCTGGTTTGGTATTAACAAGTACATCAATGACCCAATCAATTTCCTATACATCATGGGATCCACGAAGTCTGAATCTAAGTCGCCTAACGTATTCAGGTTGGTGGTCATATGCATAGTCATGGAATTATAGTCCATCATCCCATATCTCTTTAGTATCTCAACTACATACTTCCCCTGTTCAAGGAAGATCTCGCTTGGCTGCTGCCACACCTCTAATACCAAGAGGTAATACATCAATCCAATATCCTTCATCTCGAACTTTGAGGCCAATTTCATTTTGCACTTGGTATTTAGCTTTTCAACTCTTGTGAGAAACAATGTACTAGGTCCAGTGTAAGATTCCCAATAAAATATTAGCTATAAATCATTTTATTTCCTTAGGGGAATTTCGCCAAACACTTTAATGGTGGTCCCAAATACACTTTCCAATTGATCTCCCTTTTCTATGCTAACTTCTTAGAGGGTTTCTGATGTGTTTATAATGTCAAATAATTGTGATTATACCTCCTTATGTCTTCCTAGGTGCTGGTGGTTATGATTATAGGGTGAATGTCATGTTTAGTGCATCATGTTTCATTGCATCGTTTCTACAAACAGTTGGTATGAAAACTGTTGTAGCTTGCATTTGATTGTTTTCTGACTTATTTAAGTGTCTCCAACAACATGGAGCATCAAATAAATACCAACAATAAACATGTGTAACAATGCCCAAGAATAAATCATAAAAGACAACATGATTACTCTAAAATCCTTGACTTATTTAGTATTATAAAGCAGATTCCAAGGGATGTTTCCAATCTGATACAAGGATTTTACAACAGTTATAATAGGTTGTAATGGACCAAATAACAATGGAAATTTTCTTCTCTTGGTCTTCCACAATATGCCCACAAGATAGCTGCTTTAATAGAGGGAATATCGCATGAGAATGATGGTCCAAGTATCAAGAGGTGCGCCCACTGTATCATTCCAGATATGAAGTAACGGGGTTGCAACTTACATATGGGCTACCATAACCCCAAACCCAATGCTAAACTGTAACAAAAATCCTCCACAACATAACTAAGAGCAATAGCTTCCCAATTAGTAAGGATTTCTCTGACAGTAACAACCACATATGAGAAAGAGGCATCCTCAAGTTTGGCACAAACATGGTTGTAATATATGCACAATATCTATAGATGATCAAGCTCAGTCCTCCTTAGTAATTGGCTCCAACAAATAGAATTGTCTCCTGTCAGATCTAGTGCCTTCTAACAGGAATAAATCACCTAATCATTAGAAGAATAAACCCAACAAGGAGAATGATGATTTCTCTTCTCTATGGCTCGACCTACAAGGAATAAATCGCCTCATATGCATCTATAATACTCCCAAAGCAGAAGAATAATAAATACCATGCTCAAAACAATGAATAATGGTGTTACCAACAAAGAAAGATATGTTCCCAATCAAGGAAATTCGTCTTGCCTCAAAGATTAATTCTCCCATCCTTCATTATCCTCATCACAAGGGGAAATAACTCACCCTTGGCATGCAATTTGACAAACCCAGGAGATGGTTTTGATGAAGCTCCCAAATATCTGCAAATGAATAAAATCTGAATGTAATCACTCAAGCTTAAATGAAGTTTATGAGATGAAACTTCCCCAAGAATGAGACAGGGTTTTTGACCCACTCACCAAGATACCCAAGGGTTTTCGCCCTAGGGATTTTTTGAACCTGTAGAGCAAGCTCTCCAAACTTCTCACAAAGCGCACAAAATTCCCTACCTCAAATGACTTGCTCCCTTCTCCTTCTAAAAGCTCCATGGATCTTTCTAGAGAGAGATTCCTCTCAATGCTTCGAGAAGAGAACTTTTCTTAATAAAGTGACTTTATAATATTATCTTTTATTTGAGTCACTTAAAATTAAATAATAATTAATTAAATATTAGTTGCCAAATTAAATTAGACAACTTAATAGAATAATTAATAAAATATTTAATTATTCCTAGGTTCGCCAAAAAATGGGACATGACATCCAGGATCTCCTTGGACCTACTGTCATTGCTTGGAAAACAACCTTGGCATTCTTGCCTAGTGCAAAACCTTTGCATATTCCCTAGTTTTCAGATCCAAACTATGGAGGACTTGTAACAATATTCCTTAATACTAGAAATTCTTGGTGATGTAAGTGTCCCAATCTCCCATGTCAAAGATCACATAAATTATCACTGTCATGTACCAGGGCCCGAGCTGGTTGATCAGTCAACTTGTAGAGACTACCATCACGAGTACCAATGACCTTTGCTGAGTCAAGATTTAATCCTTTTGGCCAAGCGAGAACCTGCCCATCTATGAATGCCACTGCAGACCCTTTGTCCTCCATGGAATAGATAGAGAGTAGGTTCTTCTTCAGTGCAGGTACATACAACACTTCACTCATCTTGAAAGGCTTTCCAGACTTCAACGGAAACAAAGTTGTTCCAACTCCCTTGATTGCATACTTGTCATTGTCACCAAGTTCTACTTATAGTCGCGAGTTCTCTTCTGTCAAACTGGTGAGTGATTTATGTGATCCTGTCATATGACGAGAAGCTCCACTATCCACCAAGTCTCCATGGTGACCTGCCTAGAACAAAAACAAGAACAAGAACAAGAACAACACACCTCCAGTGTTGTAGCCAAAAATGTGTCTCAAGACGATCCCCTTCTCTTCATATCCCAAGCTTTGATACCATGTCAATTTCACATGCTACTCTATGTCACTGATTTTTAGATCTGAAAATTGCTTCCTAGTGAGCTAACAATAGACCCTAACTTTTATCATTGAACACTTTTACATTGAATATTATTCATTGAAAATATATGCAGCGAAAACAACAAGATCATAAATGAATCATCAATACACATGAGACACACATTTTCTGTTCTGTAACTTTGTCAATTTCAGAAATTCCTAGGGCAAAACCAACCCTCCCAACCAATACAATTTCACCAAAATCTGAGGATAATCTTGTCTTCCAAAAACCAAAAAAATCAGAAAACCAAACCTTAGCAAATCCATGGAAATTTCTTCTGTCCACAAACTTGCTACAGACCACATGTATGACTTGTTGACATCACATTTACTATTGTTGATGTCAACTTGTATGGACCTGCTCCTACCCATAAAAATTTGTACGAATATACATGATTCACCTTACTACAATATGTGTACATATATGACTGTGCCCATTGCATTCCACATACATACATGATTGTGCCCACTAAAACCCGCATACATGTACACAAATCTTGTACGGACACCTTCGTACAATTTTCTCTCTGCAGATTCCTTCGCAAGTGCATCCTTCCTCATTTCCCACGTGATCCATAAATCCTAGGCTAGATTTCCTAGGTGCATAAATCTCCTTGCTACAATTACCATGCTCCCAAACACAAGTGTTTACTCACTTATGCTAACTCCATGATGCCACAATGATGAAATGTCACAATGACTTCTCTCCTTTATATACAAGTCTAATGAGTGAGTTTATGAGCCCTTCCTAAACTCAACAATTAATTAGAATATTTTATTCCTCCTTGTGGGTGTGACACCCCATCACAAGCCCATAAAGCCCATCAACTTGCCCATGATTCCCTAGCCTCATTCTAAGGCCGATTTCACTGAAACAAAAAGATGGTCTAGTGCCAACGAAGATTTCCACATGCTTGACACCTCGACCTCTTGTGGGAATAACTCCCTAAGCTACAAAATCAACAATTTTTCATGCTATCATTGTTCAAGGTTATCTTCAAAACCCTAAAAGCCCTAATTTTCCCTGGTTGCGTTGAAAAAGGCTTGGTTAAAGATTGTTAAGACTCCTTTAACCCTAGTCTTTTGTAGAACGACCCCCCTAACAATTGTTAAGAATCCCTTGAGGCATCGTTTCCTTTCCCTCGATCTCTTGCAAAAGGTTATCTAGAAGGAAATGAAGCAACTAGAAGGAAATCATTGGTATTCTCTTGCTATACTTCCTAGGGAAACATACATCTAGAGATTGTTAAGACTCCTCTTGATCTTACTGCCTAGCTTTCTCTTTGATCTTTTCCCTTCTTGTGCTCCTCCCTTTGCGACTCCATTTACCTTTTGAAGATAAGGCACTGGTTGCATTAACAAACAAGATAATTGCTCTCTTGAAATCATTCTCTCTTGTTGAATTTCCCATCAAAACAATTGTTCAAGGATTGGATAATTATTTACTTGTTAAGGGATTTCATCTAATATTATTACTTGCTGATTTTGACAGTGAAATATTGCACCTATTACATTCGATTCATTGCTGGTATAACCTCTGGATCTTGTTGCCTAGCATTCTCTTTGATATTTTCCCTTCTTGTGCTCCTCCCTTTGACTCCATTTACCCTTTGAATATAAGGCATTGGTTGCATTGATAAACGTGATAATTTCTCTCTTGAAATTGTTCTATCTCTTGTTGGATTGCCCATGTTCTAGGGAAGCCATTGATGCAAAAATGTTGTGAAATTGCCTTAATTTGCTTTCTTGTTGTTATAAAAGTAACGCTACAATGATTAGGGCTGCATAAAGTTTGCTGATAACTCTCATTTTACCTCTAATTCATCATGGAAGTTGTTGTCTAATGATTGAATATTGATCTATAAGTTAAGGGATACAACTTGGCATATTCATTTCCTAATTTTAACAGTGATTTCTTGCTGATGTAGTAAAAGTTTGCTACAACCTTTAAGGCTATTATATACTGCTGACAACATTCATTTTCCAACCCTTCTAACTGTCAAAACAATTGTTCAAAGTATTGGATGATTATCTACTTATTAAGGGATTTCATCTAATATTATTACTTGCTGATTTTGACARTGAAATATTGCRGTTGTTACATTCTATTCATTGCTGATAKAACCTTTAGTGTATTGCAATTTTATCACAACAAGCCTTACTTGTTGAGTTGGTAGTGRTTTTTGGACTTATTTCATGATATTTTATCTTGGGATTGTTGTGCTAACATTGGTTTTGTAGGTGACATCCCAATTGACCCTAGGCCTTGGCCCCTCCCACCAACAAAAAARGTATAAGCCTCACTAACCACWATTTGCTTTTCTTTGTAATTTAAGATTTTGACATGATAGACTTTGGGATGATTTCAAATTCTTTGAGTGGTTTCCCTGATTGACTATTACTTGAAGTGAACATGAATGATGAGTGCCTTGSTTGAATGATGAGTGGATGGATCACTTTGGTTTTAATGTGCTCTCATGAATGACTCAGATTGCCTAATTTGCTTGTGTTGATTTTTTTGACTATTTTGATTTGCGTAGATAGTTCATTTTGGTGTTCCCCGTGCATGGGGACTTACTGYTGTGTTGAGCTCTTGTTCAAGTGTATCTACTTGGTATTTMTTTATATGTATGGATGTTTTCTATCTACTCACATTCAAAGCACAYGAGGTAAATAGTGATAGTGCACCTCACCTTAAGGGAATTTTTATTAAAACATACAAATTCATTTGAATGTACTTGTGTTGTGTTGCTTGAACTTTCTGGAGATAATCTGTGTATAAAATTTTGAAACGTCCAACATTTCGAGTGGACACTTCACCCATCACCAGGGACAAATAAAGCTGAAATGAAAATAGAAAAGAGTGCTTGGGTGGATATTTATAGGGTTAAAAATTAAGGTTAACTGATGTGGAAGAAAGAGTTAACCTTGATTTTTAACCCTATAAATATCCACCCAAGCACTTTTTTCTATTATCATTTCATCTTTATTCGTCATTGATGATGGGTGGAGTGTCCACTCGAAATATTGGACTTTTCAAAATTTTATACACAATTTTTCTCTAGAAAGTTCAAGCAACATGACCTACACACTCATGTACTTGTGCTGATCATCGATATTGTGTTTGCATGTAAATCCTTGAGACCCAACGATTGTTTGAACTTTGCTTTGAGTTCAATTGGATGACAAGCCTGGTTTTGATCATTTGGGTTATTTGTGCATTGATGGATGTAATGCTTTAAAAAATTCTCTTGATTGTAGAGACCTTATAGAAATGCCTTGGTTTATACTAAGATACTTAAATGACAACGTTTCCTTTGCTCGTTGTGGATGGTCCACGATCAATTTCTTTCAATAGCATGTCAATGGTAAGCATGAAGAAGTGAAAGTATTCAAATGTATGGTAACCCATGAATGTCTTTGATTAGTTTGTCTCATTGATCATATGGCACCAATTACATTTAATTGCTTGTGCACTAATGAATTTGATCTTTATTATGAATTGAAGTTTGGATTGATAGCAGTCAAAGCTCATTTTCTTGTCTCACATGGTTTATGGCAGGATGGTACATTCGAATTTATAAATGAATTCTTAATATCGTTTGCTACCTAACCTCAAGGGTAGTGGTTACAAGCATAACGAGGATGGTCACTAAAAGGGTAAATTTGAGAATGTTTTGATAACAATGTTCATGACATGGTTACATATTTCATGATTGCTTATAACCCCTATTTTTCACAAATGCTATCTCCTTGAGTTATAACGCATTTCTATCGAAGTTTTAATGACATTTACATATATGCATTAGCGTGTGTTTTGGAAGGTATTGAGCATAGATAGACCAACCTTTTTGCAATGAATTGGAGCATGGTTACTAATGCAGATAAAATAATATATGACAATGATGACATTCCAAAGTATAATCATTGAGATTATTGAAGCAACACTATGTATGAGAACCAAACTTTCCTTGTGGTGCCTATTTATGCGTAATTTCATGGTCTGATTGAATGAAGTATTGGAACTCTAGAAGCGGCTAGATTGATGATTTTGGGGTCATTGATTTCAATTGACAGAAATCAATTAAGATCCATAGAAGAAAACACTCTTAAAAAATTTCACATTAATGAACTATTTTTCGCTACATGTTTAATGAAAGGTAAATATATTATCTATCCTGATGTTGTAAAGATCTTGGTGTCCTCTAAGACTTGATGTAAATTAGACATAGAGCCAAGCTTGTATAGGGGAGTTATGAAAAGTAAAGGGAACATTTTTAATTGTAGATAATTATTTTTGCTAATTAATGTCACTATTGGATTTCTTTGTGACCAACTTTGTTTGGAGTTTGTTGTTGATGACCATCACTTCTTTCTCATTGTTTTTACTTACCTGGAATTGCAAAGGGCCTCATTAACTCATCGACTGGCAATTAATCACCTCAAGCCTAGCAAGTCGATGCATGGGAGAATTACTTAATGGTTTTTCTAAGTGTTTTGGCACATTGACACTTGATATTGGTTTTTCTAAGTGTTTTGTCAAATTGACCATATGGGGCAAATTACTCATATTCAAGGCACATTTCTCCCTTAACTCAACAAAATGCACGTATGAAACAAAGAACTCACATTTGAGGCAAACAAACTCTCAAACATAGTAATTTGGGCATTCTATGTATCAACCTTAGCATGTCTTTTATGGGACCGATCGACATGGTTTTTAATGAGTATTTTTGATAGGATGCCCAACTAAAACAATTTTTTCTCACCTCCAAGGCACGATGTGCCCTTTAAATCAATGAATTTCCCATGTGACACATATTGCTCACCTCCAAGGCAAGCTGCGACCCTAACTCAACAATTTAATCTGATCACATCCACCTTAGAGGCAAGTAATCCATCAAAATCGACGATTTAATTGTGTTTAGATGCCTGAATCTACCAACTATTCCACCATGTGGCAATTCATTTACCACAAGCAAGCTTGTTTATCATCTCTTTGTTGTAGGCGAGTGTTTCATTATTCCCAGGTTTCTTCTATTGCAGGTTGTGAGTTTCCCAAGGGTGTTTCACTCTCATGTGGATTGATTCATTCATCACATTTGTGTAATGCTCTTTTGGTCTCTAGGCATTGCTCTTCTGGCTAAATTTCACCCTGATATGTTGTTGCATGGTTTAGATACTTCAAGACAGTTGAATCAAATCTTCATTCTTCATTGCAGATTGATTTTGTACCCGAGACAAGTGTGCATTGCACTTTGGTCTTTGGGAATCCTATCTATTATTAAAACTAGTTTGAAGTGGTGGCCATCTCTACCTATTTAAACGTCGCATTAGGGAAGCGATTGAAATTCAAAGAAATCCAAGCAACCTTAATAGGGATAATGGCCTAGAACTAAATGAAATCTGGCTTCCCTTAATAAAAAGGAATAATAATTAAAACAATCAAGTTCAGGAAAACCCTAATTTTTAAAAATTAAAAACAATTTTTATTTAATAAACCTTGATTAATCATTACTTAAAATGCTAAAGTCCTCAAAGATCTTTTTATAATATTTTTTTTGATAATAATAATTAGTAAACAACATTAGAATACTCTCATTAAAAATTAAAAAGCTTTTTAAAAGCATTCTAAATAAAAAAACAACATTAATATTTAAAATGAATTGGAAATTCCAAACAATATCATAACCTAAGAATAAATTATAAAATAATAATTTAACAACTAGAAATATAAAGATTATAAATAAACCTAATTAATAATTGTAGAATTAGGATTCCTCCCAGCCGACAGTTAAGCTTTCCTCTAGCCATTTAATAGTTATATGAAGCCTCTCTCTTAAATCTTAACCCATGCTTCTTGTCCTGAAGATGGATCCTGATATGGATCTGAAACGTCGACAATCCATCAACGAAACTGTGGTTTTTCCGAACTTGATTGAAAACCCTCACCACATAAATCTTATTGAACAAATTATTTGAATCCTCAAGGAGTAACGAGGTTTTCATTCATGGTTCTTCCAAGAAAGGGAAACATCGTTTCCAAGACGTAGATAATTGTCATCTTTTGAACTTTGGCATTTACCTTTCCCGATAAGTTAATTTTGATCATTTGCATTCATATTCAGAATCCATTGTATGTAGTTTTCCAACTTCACACAAGGCTTCATATTTGCCCCATTTTTGTCCTTAACAATGTTGTGAGAACATTGTTCAATGATAGAACCTTCTTTGTTTGTAGAGTTTATATTATAGATTTTAATAAAAACCTTGGTGTGAGAACCTACCAAATTATTGTAATAAAATTAATTTTGTAATAAAATTGTTGTTGGATAATTGATCATATATTTATTTTACTCAAGGGTTCCATTGCCAAACTATATTTAGAAACATTGGGACAATACTTATGAGGTTTGATTAATTCATAAAATGAAGGCTTGATAAAATAATTTTTCCATGTGTCTTTTATAAATAAATCTCTAGCCATTTTTTCTCTCACAATTGTTTAATGAAAGTTTTCTTCCACATGAAGGTAATGGAAAAAAGGATGAAGTCTTTTCCATTAGAATCAAATTTGTGGTTCATATATACAATGTTTTCACCAATTCTTTAGTGTTATACCATAGATATAGAGGTGTCCCCCCACCACAAGTGTGAGAAAAAACAAAAGGCTACTTAAAAAGCTGACATGGACAAGTGTCGTTTATATGGATTGCATGGTCAAAATGTCTCATATCCATAAAATGACTTGGGAGGAGTTGTTTCCCTGTGGTAATTTTATTTGAAGTTTGATCTAAAATGTTGATGTCTTGTTGCATGCTTTAAAATATCAAGGAGGTGATACAATTAGTTGTTTCAATTCCACAAACATCCACAAGATTTATCAATTCTCCATTCCCACAATTTGTGTGAGAAAAACATTTGTAAAAAGATTTGTGGAAGAGGTAAAAGACCCGACGGTGCTTCTAAACTTGTTGTATGGATTGTTAGATACTCAACACATATAGATGAGTTGGATACCAATAATGTATGAGAGGTTAGATCATGGTACTGTGTTCAACTAGGTGGACCCAATTTCTAGTGGTCTCGTTCGCACTTTGCAGAAGTCTACTGCACTTGAACAAAGGGAATCAACATGTTTTTACATGTCACCATACCACTAGAGCTTGTGGAAGACTAGGTATTTGTAGGATTATTCCAACCTTTGTGTTTATGTATTGTCCTTGCTACACCAAATCATCTAATGCGAAGAATCCCTATTTTTCACTATCGAGTCTATCGAAGCAATGGTGTTGATTGATGATTGGTACATGCAAGAGGAAAGTTTCTACATCAAGGTTGATGGGATATCTATAAATATCAATGCATTATCGAAGTATGTGTTCATTATATTATTGATTTGGGAAATAGATTACCAAATAACCTTGCATGGGGTGACTAGGACTCTTAAGAAGAGTAAGGAGCTCTGGCCTCAACGTCCTCTTGCTATTAAGGAGTACCAGATAGTAGTTGGTGTTGAAATATTGTAACTGCAAAGAGTATTCTAATTATTATTGATGTATTATTCATTAGATCAATCCCCTTTTGTGGATTGATCATGTCAGGTATTGTAAATGACCAAATCCCCTTTTGTGGATTGGTCAAACCCTAATTGT
>SNQJ01S0065056.1:55309-66438 GCA_010110895.2 Picea sitchensis | reverse complement strand
ATTTAAAATAGGAATCTTCTTCTAGTTAGACTAGTGTTAACTAGACTCTAGATACCTTTCTATGCGTACACATTCTTTCATGTTTATTTCTTTCTTATTTTAAAAACTCCCTTTTAAAATTTTCTTGCACCCATGTGCCTTATATCAAATCTTTAAATATAATTCACCTTTTCTTAATTCTTTAACTTGATTTACTTCATTCCCCCTTTTAATTTAATTCATAATTTAGTGTTAGTGTTCTTACAAAAACTTATATTTAGGCTTAATTTCTCCCCCCCTTTTGAATAGGTTTAGAATTTCACTTAGAATTTACAATTAATAATTTGAATCCTTAATTAATTAATTAAATCCGGCAAATCTTAAAGATTTTACAAGGTTTAATTATTCGCTCAAGGTTTTCTAGGCCACCTAGATTCATTAGCTCAAGTGTTACTTATGTGACGTTCCCTTCAAGACGCAACTACGTGCTCCAAGGGTACCACACGCTTTTTGACTGGTTTTGGTAGTTTTCCAACCCTTGGAGTCAGCACTCCATTCGAGCGTCCTTGTGAGAGACTAAGGGCTTCTAAGGAATCAGGACCCCGCCTTCTTGCGCATCCCTTAGAATCTTCGTGAGCGATTTTCTCAGTCTTCCCTCACAACATTGTGGACCTCTTGAACTAGGTAATCGTTAACCTACAATTCGAGCCATGGTGGGAGTGCTAGTAGGCTGTGACAGGGACTCTGCCACACCTCTCCCTCAATGTCTATTTTTTTTGCATGGCCCCTTTACTCCTTATGTGATTCATATTAGCAAGAATTCGTTATCATGCATTCATTAACAAATCACTATCACTGACCATATACAAAATCATACTATACTCAATCATATGTCACATATGCATAAATGAAATACTCAAACCAATACAATCCAATCCCTGACTCAATCTGGAGTCCAAGGAGGTCCATGGATGCCATCGGCATCCACAGTCTGTCAAGTGTCCTACACACTCAAGGAAAACTTGTTAATAGCATTTCTCAATACATATATCTCAAAATAACATTAAAATCAACATCATCATAAAAATCCATAAGCGAAATATATAACCATGTACTATAATTGGATCACTTGCATGCAAGTGTCCTCAAAGAATAAGTCGATAACATGCGCTCGCAAGAGAGGGATGTTTCATCTTTCAACAAAATCCTTCTTGTATATCTCTTCTGCTTGAGGTTGTCCATTGTTGGCAACTATCTTCCCCAACTCCAATCTTTTTCTACACGCATGCATTATCAAAGTCACAATTATTTGAGTTGTCGTGTTAAATTAAAATGCATATTTGATAGCATTTAATTTCAGTAGAACAAATTCATATTTGTCTCAGCATATTCATATGCACTTTACAACAATATTCCTCACTATTTTTATGAATGCAACCAAAATCAAATTTTCAGCTATCTCTAAAATCATGCAACCATCAACATTCTCATGTCAAAACAATTACATGCATCAACATAACAATTTATCATCCCAGAGAAACATAACACTCAACAAGAAATGAGTTAAGGGAGTCTTCCCTTTTTCTAACTCATTCTACACAGTCTTGAACTTTGAGTTATTTCCAAGGCCTCATTGTCTTTACTTAACATGGCTCAACCAAGCCTATTCATTTAAACATACTTATTTATTTATTTTCCTTTTGTCTCACAGTTGTTCTCTTTTTAGGTTTATAACTCTGTTAAGCAAATTAGACTTTTCGGAGCAAGGGAAGTAATTCTCCTTTCCTGCTCCTTTGCTTAAGCAATCTATCCCTCTTGGTATTTTTCTGCTCCATTTCCTCAGTAGTTTCAGTCAGGTTTCATCTTCACTTCCCTGGATAATTCAACATTCCATAGCAACAAGATTTTGCCCACAAATTGAGAACAAGTGCATTATGCACATTCACCAAAGAGAAAATTAGGTTGGTCAACATTCATTTAAATATATTTTACTCAAGCATGATATTTTAAAATGTAATCTAGGATTCTTGTACAAATAGACTTTGTAGTCTATTGTCTAATTTTTCTAGCAGTTGATAAGGTTACAGCTCTATTCTCTTTTCAGAGTCTTTACACAGTTCCTCCATTGGGAACTTCTTCAACGCGCAACCCTCTTGTTGCATACCCAATACCATCTAAAATGACCTCAACCTTGAGTCTACCTTAGCTTCATCATTTCATATATTCACCTAATATTCCATTGGGAATATAAACATCCATTCTTATGATGCATTTTGAATACACATTCAAACATGCACATTATTCTATTGTCCTTTCATACATTATGCACTTAGCCACATGCATCAACATATTGTGTGGCTCCTCCCCTCGCACACTTCATAGTTCCATTTTTGTATCTATTGAAAATTAATTAGTTCATGATTGTTCACAATCATTTACATGCAGTCTTTAAAAGCATAATCATGTCACCTTTTATCATGACAATAGAGCATCCCTACTCATTTATTTTTTTATCAATTTAGACTATCCTTTCCTGAGGAAATGGAACGCATCACCCTCAAGTTGTTATTCAAAACAAAACAATCATGACTCTTAAAAATATGTACAATCATGCATCCATGGTATTTATTCAATCCTCGCAAGTGCAGTTCTTGCCTTACATTTCACTTATTCAGGAAATCATATCATTCCCTTGGTATACATATACTCATACATCATATGTGTGCATCGTTTGCATAGTTCTATATCACCATGTTCATTATTTTACTTTCTCATCATTCTTTTCTGATGAGAACTTATAGTCATAAGCATGACTAGTCTCACATACATATTCATTTTCTTCCTTTATACTAGGAAACCTTATAACACACTCAATCCATGCCCTCAAGCATATACATGCATACATGGATATTTAGCATGCAAGTTCACTGCTTGCACCTTTTCTATGTCATCCACACACATAGACATTTCAACTTCCATATCATTCCTCCTTGGGATTTTACAACTATTCATAAGATAAGTCCCATAGGGATACTCATAATTGCTATAAACAACCAACAAGAACCACTCTTTCCCAATTGCTACAAACACAATCCGCAAATCAGAATTTTAAATGGGTAATTACAACATTACCGAAGGTAGTAATATGCCCAAATCCAATTGCCACTTGAGCATATTAATCCATACCATGTGGCCACCATCCATCTCTGGATGTCAATCTAGCCCATTGGTCATCTAGAAATGCTCCAGTACTTCCTTTATTAGAATTTATATATATATAATCATTACAACCTTATATTCATAGGAAACAATAGTAGCATCATCAACATTTCATTTATGTTGTTAATTCTCCTTCTGACATCAGGTCATTATTGACCAAATTGGTTCATCATCAAACCACACCTTACAACCAACTGTAGGTTCTAAAATGTTTATTTCCATGTTGTATACATGCTCCATCGTTGACATATGCATTACAACATATCTTGTGTACGAAGCATCTTACCCATGCCTACAGTTCAAATGTATTCTAGTTGTTTTCCTCTTGCATTCATGTGCATAGACATGCCTCTAGGTTAATAGGCATAATATTTTTCTTAATGAAACCATGAGATCATAAACTTTCTCATATGCCCATATCACTTTACTTCTTTTATGAGCATAGAAAACAATCCAAAGGATTCCTTCTTTACTCTTACCTGGATGGATTATTCCAGCAACAAGATTTATTCATTACAGGTCAAGTAAACTGAACTTACCAGTTCCCATCAATCCACTAAACATGAGGATGTCTTTCACATACTTGGTTTAGTCTTTTATTCAAGCAGTAAATGACATTACCAAGGTTTCAGTAAGTCCATACTAAATTCCTTAAACATAAGAGGTTTTCCATAAGGGTCTTAGCCCACATATAAATAATCATTATATATATCAGGGCTCCTTCAACCCATATCTTCAAGTAATATTACAAACAATAGTTCATTCATTCGTTGAAATTAAGCAGCCCCTAACAGTATTCTGCCATTTCACATTTGGGTCTTCTCATTAATGTTTATTAGCATATTCTCACTACTGTAGTATTGATCATGAGTTCAATAGTGCAAGAACATAGTCCTTTTATTGTAATCATCATGATAATATTTCCATTATAAAGACAAAAATGTTTCAGTCTGCGGTCCTTCTCCTCAAGGACTTAATGCGGATAACAAGTAAACGTTTAACACAGAGAAATTATTTTAAACATGATCATCTTTGCCTTATTATATCATTCCTTTGACTAATCTCTGGCCCATCCAAGCCTAGTGGTGTATCCTGATATGATGCCACTTTGAAACACACCCAACCCCTTAAGTACCTTTTAAGGGATGGGGTATTAAAAAATTCTCTTCTTCTTATACATATCGAGGCATGTTCTTGAGGGAACTAACGTCTCCTTCTCATTAAGATCTTTCCAACGATTGTAAGTATTCCCAAATCTGATCCCAGAGTCAAAAGTTATGGCCTCCCAAAGTTTTTGGGTGTCCATTGGCCAAGGCCACCTTACTGCCATGTGGCCTCTTAATACTCGTGTCATCCGACATGGCATTTTCCACATGGATCACCTAACCAAGGTATTGACCCCATAGAACCTCATATCATTTCCGTCATGGATTTAATTCCTGTAGGTTACAAATTCCCCCAACGAAAAGTTATGATGACGCATAGTTAATTGAACCCATCCCTAGATCTGACGGTTCACAAGCCACTCATCCAATGACTCTGGTTGAATCGATGAATTCAAATTACGTAGGGCTTAACACCCTCCCTTATAACATTTCTTGATCTGACGGTCCTCATGTCGATCATCCAATGGCTCAGATATTCTAGTCACATCCTCGATGGGATCGACATATCTCAATATGTTATTGATCTATATCATCGTCAGCATTCTCTGGTTAATGCCTATATCTCCATCCTACTACCTCCAACAATGATTCCTTCAACATCGATGATCCAGACTCATCGACCCATAGATAAACCGACTAGGAATAAAATGAAGGTCCATAGGATCCCCCTCACCCAATGGGGCCCACTTTTACCTTGTCATCCAATCGCTTAGTGACACTTGTCACTACTTTATACACATGGGTTGTCGAGTTGGAAAACCACTTCATCAAGTCGTCATTGCTTATGTTTACTCGCTAGAATGGACCCTAAGTTGATCTACAACTGATATTAACTCTCGTATATCAATAGATCAATGGCACTCGTTGTTTCACCGACGCTTTTATCATCATCGACATTTTTCTTAGCCGACACAAAGCCTTGCCAACCCTTCAAAATCTGACAAACTGACTAGATCTCTCAACCCATAGATCTAACGGACATCACTTAGACTCTTGTTCCCAGACTTATCCTAACATGGACTCATACTCGGACCTTTGTACACATTACAGGATGACAGGTTTCAACTTCTGAACATGCAATAATTTCCATGACATACCACTTATCATGACATTTGTCATCCATGACGCGTTGTGGACCATCCCATAAGGTGTCAAATCACCATGAAATGCGGTGCAGTCATTGATTGACATGTGGATCTCCCATGTGGTCTGAAGTGGCATACACGTCATCATTGAACACTCAGTTCATACATCTACGTGTTGACACATGTCATCCTTTAGGACATGTCGACTGCCACGTTGGCATGACATGTCACACCACCATCATCTTCTCTCTCTTCATGCTCATAGGGTAAGGTATGGAACCAGGATATGGAACCATTTTCCCCTCACTCAACCTCAATGGTCGAGATTCATCCTTCATCCCTCTGATAGATCAATGATCCTTGTTGATTCATGTTTTATCTTCTATAGGTGTCCTAGCCTGCTCCGATGAAGGGTTGGGATCTTTTATTGCACAAGATCAACGGCTGAAATTTATTCTTGCCACTTACCAATTAACGGTAGAGATATATACCAATCTATAGTCCATATATCCTCTCAAAATATCCTCTATCAAAGTCCCTTATCGATCTTCACTCTGTCACCCCAAGACTATGCCCTTCGATGAAGGGCCAGGATATGTCAACATCCAAATCCTACAGTCTATGTTAAAGTTAATGGTCATAAAACTTCCAACCTCTTCTTAGAAATTCATGTCCCTTGACCACTCCTATGGTGACACATGTCTCTATTAGGACACACAAGTTGTCAAGTTGGCGGTCTGCATCGCATGACGTCATCATTTCCCCATTATCACTTAAATGGGGCATTCTAGATATCTACAATGGAGTTTAACTCTCACCCATATCTTGATTAACGATCTGAATCGTTTCTCGGAGTCTCCCATCAGAACAACACTATAACTTAGTGTTGGAGTGCTCTAATGGCTCACTCCCTGACCAACGGTCAAGATTCCCTACCTTCTATCCCCCGGCGGATCAATGATTGTCATTAACTCAGGATTTAAAACATGGTTTATCTCCCGATTAGTAGTCTGATTCAGGACTTAAACTCTCAATAATTCTTCCAATTTATTTCTAAGTTTTTTAACAGACCCTCTTGTCTCTGAACCTTACTCAGGAAAATCCCCTTTTCCACAATGTATATTCTATTGTGCGTTTTATAAATTCATAGATACATGTTTATTTTCCATAGTTTAGAACATTTATAGTTTGTTCATGTTCAGATGTGAAATACACGTGTAATTCTACTCAGATACATTATCATGCAAGAATATTGGATTTCAAATGGGACAATGACGAGCCCATAAAACATGAATACACAATTACAAACCATTACAGACATAAATACTCTACTTTCAATTAGGTTGCACGGAGTGAGGAATACTTATCTGTCTCAAGTTGTTGATTGCTAACTATCTATGGGTGTTCACCTTTCCACCCAACCATAGACTCTGCTCGCTCAGTAACTTTGGCAATAGGCCATCCTCGTGTCAAGCCATGATACCACCAGGGAGTCTCTCTCAAGTCCTCAAGGAGATTAACAAGTGTAGGTTACTCTCCATCTTACCACTCTTAGTCAATATTTTCTCATACCCACCTAGCCCAAGCCTTTACAATATTTATCAAATGCTCTCTAGCATCAAGCTCATGACCTTCTCAGCTCATGTTGGGATCTAGGATTTCAAACCAGCCCTGTAACCAAGTTTTTACTTGAGACTCATTTTTCTCATCCCACACCTAGGCCTCTTCTTCCATTTTTCTTCTCTAACCTTTGTTCAAAACCTCTCTTGAGTTCTCTCTCTCTCTCTTTCCACCCCTCTTCTTGCACTCTTGGCTTCTTATTTTCTTATCTCCTGGTCTTCTTGCACTCTTGGCTTCTTATTTTCTTATCTCCTGGTGCGTCTTTTGCATGAAATCTCAAAGGTTCTCCCCCTATCCCATTCCTTCTGTTGAAAGGAACTTCGGTTGACCTTGGGTATTTCGGAATGCAACGTTGGGTACCTTTGGCTAACATCTTCTATTGTCCTAACCCGACCTCCCATGCATGTATTCATTGAGGGTGGTTGGTTTCTCAACCACCAATCCTCCCTCATTAACTAATTTTCATTGATATCAAGGTTGAGGGAAAATTTTGAATATTTCTAAAATAATACATCAACACAGTGGCTTAGACGTTTATCCTAATGAACCCTTCTCACATTCCTCTAGTGGTATCATGGCCAGTACTCAAGTCTTCACCCCCACAATCAATTGTTTTCATTTTCGATTGATCAGAGGTTTAGAGAGGGGGTGTTACACATTTCAAGTGAACCGCCAAGAATGAGGACACGCGATCAAAATAAATTTCAAGAAATGCTCTAATATCGGTCAACTCCTCCATCCTCATGAATTAAATGTTCCCTAAATGTAGAAAGGGTTTGAAAGATAGTATACTTGATTTGTATCAGAAAGGAAAAGAAAAAGGGTTTTGCACTTGTCATAATATAACTGAAACGATCACATTTTGTGTGCAAGGCCTTCTCATGTAGATTAATTATTCAATCCAATATCAACCATCTTGGACTTTGGAGTGAAAGTTTAGGTCTTCATATCAAACAAAAATGCATGACAATAAAAATTAGTGAAGATTGAGGATCGTTAGCAAAGTGAAAGAGACTTGCTTTCATTTTCCACAACTCTTCATGTCCAACTGAATCATAGTTTTCTTCAAATATATCAACAAATTATCCCACCATATCAATAACAACAGAGAATAGAACCCTAATCCTTAGTCTCACAATCAAATCAATACTTATATTAATCTTATGAAAATCGGTGTAGGAAGGAGCAGTGTCATGTAGTGACTATTATTCCTCCGCACAGACATGATGAATTGTATGAATTCAAAGGATGTCAAGCAAAACACAAAATACTCTAAAAACAATCGAGAAAGCCACAGAACCCAATTTGATTTATTGCAATGGTATATGGATGAAAGAATCATTTTGTAGAGCACAAAGAAAAATAGGGGAACTAAAGCACATAATACAAAGTCATGTTGATCACGGTATTCCAAACAGATGAAAAGATGGTTTGATCACAAGGTGATTGGTTCGTCCCATTTTGGCGGTATGGCGAGTGTCATGCCATCACGGATTCAAAGAAAATTATCAGTGAAGGAATGTCTATGATGGTAATGAAATCTAACAAATAAAATTAGAGTTTGTGCATTATCTTCAATTCAACCGCATATAGTAAATCACATTTGAAGAAAGGGGTAAAAATACAACCTGGAAAAAGATATCCAATGATACCCACAACAGTGTCTTGAAGTGATTGCGAACCCATATGGAAACCCAAAATAAAATTGAAGGTACAAACCTAAGTCATTGTGATCTGACAAGCACTAGGGCATGGGCTCAGTGGGTGTGGAAGGAAACAATATACCAAGGGCCAAAAGGTAGGGGGATGAGTTGATCCACAGAATCATTAGAGAAATAAAATAACCATGGAGTTCTCTTTGCAATAAATTTCAAGGGAAAATGTCTATAAATAAAAATGGTCATTCTTAATGATAGATTGATATAGGGATGCAATCGCTTGGGAGTTTAACAGAAGACTAACCAGAAGATGAGATGCACACTTATGGTGAAAGACGAAGGAACTTTGATGCCCCCATGAGGTGATCACTATCTAAAAGTGTTGAGATCAATTGCTCAGAGTGGAAGGAGAAAGAGATCCAAGAACATGTGCCTTCAATGGAAAAATAAAAACAATGTTGTTGGTGAGCCATTTAATCTGGGGTCTCGCCTCAACCCCTACACTGTTGGATCTACAGGATGATAAAGATGTGGATTGTCCACCCATCGAAACCATAGTTTGAAATGATGAAAATCATTTGATCCCTTTGACTGATTTATCATTAAAATGACATTATATCTATTGAGCATTTACAAATCTACCATTCATAAGGCGGATCCATTAGATTTATTGAATAATTATCTATACCATTTCAAGGGTTGATCAGTCAATCATAAATCCACATCTCTTGAAATGGTATCACCACACAGATTTGTAGATCTATTATGGAAAAATAAATTGTAACGCTAATCTATCAAAGCATACACATACCTCTTCTCCTTTTATAGGTCATAAATAAATGGGCATATAGATATATCTTTGAAGCTACCTCTATATATGTAACCTAATTGGGAAGGCCCATAGGCCTTAATGGTTAGGACCATCTCTAATGCCATATGTCATGACCTAAATCCAAATAAATCTAAATACATAGATAAACAACACAAAATGCAACCATTATCTGATAAAGGTCAAGATACGCTACTCTAGATTACAAAATTTATAAGAAGTGGCGAGAAACTTACCTGAAGTTGAAGGAATACACTTACCCATGGCATTTCAATCCTTCATCCCACATGCCATATCAAAGTGTGGGGGACAAATCTCCTCCCAACCAACCCCTCTGTCATCATGACTGAGAGCCTTTGATTTCCCAATCCACTACTATGCCAGCTCTTCTTAGTGTTGTCCTCAAATTTCCCAAGCAAAATGAGATGTTATTTTCTCCTTATTTTTTGTCCTTATATAGAATCTGTCCACGGTAAATAACTTGATCCCTAAGATCCACTATTTAATTTTTATTATATTTTCGTGTTTCTCCATAAATTGTCATTACTTATTTTACCATTATCTTTTATTACCCAAATATTTTTTGAGTACTTATTAAGATCCCTTTAGGATAATTATTATACTTCTTTATTTTTATTATTTATTCATATATTTAATAATAATATGGAGCATGACATATCAGCGAAATATGTTAAATTTAGTATTTTATATACTCATTCATGTTTTTAGTCATTCACATTTTATACTTCATTATGTATATTCATTGAATTTTATAGGTGACTTCTTTTTTTATTTTTTTGAACAAATTCATTGAGTATATCAACGAGCTCCATAAGGGAAACAAATATTTAGATGTAAAACAAATACCATATAATGTTGATAAATCTATATTTAAAAAAAAAAGTAAGGATTTCTTAAAGGCTAGGAGGATCATTGGTGAGAAGACAAGACAAGGAGTGGACCCTAAGACACCGCATCAAAAAGTCACAAAGGTAATAAATAATATATGCTTGTAGTTATTTATTTTGATATGCTTGTATTTATTTATTTTGATATGCTTTTAACTTGTTATATTTATATAATGTGATCTTTTAGGACCATTGACCCACTTTCGTGGTCATTTGTCAAACATTGATAACTTATCTTATCTAATGTACAAGCACGATTAGGTGCAAAGAAATCAATAGTTACATATAGGTCCTCCATTAGAGGATTCTTTGTCAGTTTATCAATATAATCTCATTTATTTTGCTAATATAATAGCTTAATATATGTGATCATTACTAAATACGGTTTTTTCATATTGCATATAATTAAATGACTCTAGTCATGAACCCACTAACAAAGAATTAAAATATGTTGGATGTTTATTGGAAGTTTTACAACCCATGCCCCAAGTAATTAATTGTTAATTATGAGTTTATTTTTAACTTAAAAGTATGCGGAACTATTTATTCATTTATTGAAATGAGGGTGACTCATAGGGATTAGAGGGTATTGGAAACTATTTAACCTATATGTTTTATTTGTATTTTTATATCTTTAAATGTTATCAACTTTTTTATTTGGGTTC
>SNQJ01S0065056.1:41694-55259 GCA_010110895.2 Picea sitchensis | reverse complement strand
ATTTAAAATAGGAATCTTCTTCTAGTTAGACTAGTGTTAACTAGACTCTAGATACCTTTCTATGCGTACACATTCTTTCATGTTTATTTCTTTCTTATTTTAAAAACTCCCTTTTAAAATTTTCTTGCACCCATGTGCCTTATATCAAATCTTTAAATATAATTCACCTTTTCTTAATTCTTTAACTTGATTTACTTCATTCCCCCTTTTAATTTAATTCATAATTTAGTGTTAGTGTTCTTACAAAAACTTATATTTAGGCTTAATTTCTCCCCCCCTTTTGAATAGGTTTAGAATTTCACTTAGAATTTACAATTAATAATTTGAATCCTTAATTAATTAATTAAATCCGGCAAATCTTAAAGATTTTACAAGGTTTAATTATTCGCTCAAGGTTTTCTAGGCCACCTAGATTCATTAGCTCAAGTGTTACTTATGTGACGTTCCCTTCAAGACGCAACTACGTGCTCCAAGGGTACCACACGCTTTTTGACTGGTTTTGGTAGTTTTCCAACCCTTGGAGTCAGCACTCCATTCGAGCGTCCTTGTGAGAGACTAAGGGCTTCTAAGGAATCAGGACCCCGCCTTCTTGCGCATCCCTTAGAATCTTCGTGAGCGATTTTCTCAGTCTTCCCTCACAACATTGTGGACCTCTTGAACTAGGTAATCGTTAACCTACAATTCGAGCCATGGTGGGAGTGCTAGTAGGCTGTGACAGGGACTCTGCCACACCTCTCCCTCAATGTCTATTTTTTTTGCATGGCCCCTTTACTCCTTATGTGATTCATATTAGCAAGAATTCGTTATCATGCATTCATTAACAAATCACTATCACTGACCATATACAAAATCATACTATACTCAATCATATGTCACATATGCATAAATGAAATACTCAAACCAATACAATCCAATCCCTGACTCAATCTGGAGTCCAAGGAGGTCCATGGATGCCATCGGCATCCACAGTCTGTCAAGTGTCCTACACACTCAAGGAAAACTTGTTAATAGCATTTCTCAATACATATATCTCAAAATAACATTAAAATCAACATCATCATAAAAATCCATAAGCGAAATATATAACCATGTACTATAATTGGATCACTTGCATGCAAGTGTCCTCAAAGAATAAGTCGATAACATGCGCTCGCAAGAGAGGGATGTTTCATCTTTCAACAAAATCCTTCTTGTATATCTCTTCTGCTTGAGGTTGTCCATTGTTGGCAACTATCTTCCCCAACTCCAATCTTTTTCTACACGCATGCATTATCAAAGTCACAATTATTTGAGTTGTCGTGTTAAATTAAAATGCATATTTGATAGCATTTAATTTCAGTAGAACAAATTCATATTTGTCTCAGCATATTCATATGCACTTTACAACAATATTCCTCACTATTTTTATGAATGCAACCAAAATCAAATTTTCAGCTATC
Organism: Picea sitchensis; assembly: GCA_010110895.2. Taxonomy (NCBI): domain Eukaryota; kingdom Viridiplantae; phylum Streptophyta; class Pinopsida; order Pinales; family Pinaceae; genus Picea; species Picea sitchensis. The sequence goes on along the minus strand of SNQJ01S0065056.1, from coordinate 53,820 downwards.
TCTAAAATCATGCAACCATCAACATTCTCATGTCAAAACAATTACATGCATCAACATAACAATTTATCATCCCAGAGAAACATAACACTCAACAAGAAATGAGTTAAGGGAGTCTTCCCTTTTTCTAACTCATTCTACACAGTCTTGAACTTTGAGTTATTTCCAAGGCCTCATTGTCTTTACTTAACATGGCTCAACCAAGCCTATTCATTTAAACATACTTATTTATTTATTTTCCTTTTGTCTCACAGTTGTTCTCTTTTTAGGTTTATAACTCTGTTAAGCAAATTAGACTTTTCGGAGCAAGGGAAGTAATTCTCCTTTCCTGCTCCTTTGCTTAAGCAATCTATCCCTCTTGGTATTTTTCTGCTCCATTTCCTCAGTAGTTTCAGTCAGGTTTCATCTTCACTTCCCTGGATAATTCAACATTCCATAGCAACAAGATTTTGCCCACAAATTGAGAACAAGTGCATTATGCACATTCACCAAAGAGAAAATTAGGTTGGTCAACATTCATTTAAATATATTTTACTCAAGCATGATATTTTAAAATGTAATCTAGGATTCTTGTACAAATAGACTTTGTAGTCTATTGTCTAATTTTTCTAGCAGTTGATAAGGTTACAGCTCTATTCTCTTTTCAGAGTCTTTACACAGTTCCTCCATTGGGAACTTCTTCAACGCGCAACCCTCTTGTTGCATACCCAATACCATCTAAAATGACCTCAACCTTGAGTCTACCTTAGCTTCATCATTTCATATATTCACCTAATATTCCATTGGGAATATAAACATCCATTCTTATGATGCATTTTGAATACACATTCAAACATGCACATTATTCTATTGTCCTTTCATACATTATGCACTTAGCCACATGCATCAACATATTGTGTGGCTCCTCCCCTCGCACACTTCATAGTTCCATTTTTGTATCTATTGAAAATTAATTAGTTCATGATTGTTCACAATCATTTACATGCAGTCTTTAAAAGCATAATCATGTCACCTTTTATCATGACAATAGAGCATCCCTACTCATTTAATTTTTTTATCAATTTAGAGTATCCTTTCCTGAGGAAATGGAACACATCCCCCTCAAGTTGTTATTCAAAACAAAACAATCATGACTCTTCAAAATATGTACAACCATGCATCCATGGTATTTATTCAATCCTGGCAAGTGCAGTTCTTGCCTTACATTTCACTTATTCAGGAAATCATATCATTCCCTTAGTATACATATACTCATACATCATATATGTGCATTGCTTGCATAGTTCTATATCACCATGTTCATTATTTTACTTTCTCATCATTCTTTTCTGATGAGAACTTACAGTCATAAGCATGACTAGTCTCACATACATATTCATTTTCTTCCTTTATACTAGGAAACCTTATAGCACACTCAATCCATGCCCTCAAGCATATACATGCATACATGGATATTTAGCATGCAAGTTCACTGCTTGCATCTTTTCTATGTCATCCACACACATAGACATTTCAACTTCCATATCATTCCTCCTTGGGATTTTACAACCATTCATAAGATAAGTCCCATATAGATACTCGTAATTATGCTATCCTCTTTTAGGGAAACAACCAACAAGAACCACTCTTTCCCAATTGCTATAAACACAATCCACAAATTAGAATTTTAAATGGGTAATTACAACATTATCGAAGGTAGTAATATGCCCAAATCCAATTGCCAGGTTCATCATCAAACCACACATTACAACCAACTGTAGGTTCTAAAATGTTTATTTCCATGTTGTATACATGCTCCATCATTGACATATGCATTACAACATATCTTGTGTACGAAGCATCTTACTCATGCCTACAGTTCAAATGTATTCTAGTTGTTTGCCTCTTGCGTTCATGTGCATAGACATACCTCTAGGTTAATAGGCATAATATTTTTCTTAATGCAACCATGAGATCATAAACTTTCTCATATGCCCATATCACTTTACTTCTTTTATAAGCATAGAAAACAATCCAAAGGATTCCTTCTTTACTCTTACCTGGATGGATTATTCTAGCAACAAGATTTATTCATTACAGGTCAAGTAAACTGAACTTACCAGTTCCCATTAATCCACTAAACATGAGGACGTCTTTCACATACTTGGTTTAGTCTTTTAATCAAGCAATAAATGACATTGCCAAGGTTTCAGTAAGTCCATACTAAATTCCTTAACCATAAGAGGTTTTCCATAAGGGTCTTAGCCCACATATAAATAATCATTATATCTATCAGGGCTCCTTCAACCCATATCTTCAAGTAATATTACAAACAATAGTTCATTCATTCGTTGAAATTAAGCAGCCCCTAACAGGATTCTGCCATTTCACATTTGGGTCTTCTCATTAATGTTTATTAGCATATTCTCACTACTGTAGTATTGATCATGAGTTCAATAGAGCAAGAACATAGTCCTTTTATTGTAATCATCATGATAATATTTCCATTATAAAGACAAAAATGTTTCAGTCTGCAGTCCTTCTCCTCAAGGATTTAATGCGGATAATAAGTAAACTTTTAAGACAAAGAAATTATTTTAAACATGATCATCTTTGCCTTATTATATCAGTCCTTTGACTGATCTCTGGCCCATCCAAGCCTAGTGGTGTAAATTGATATGATGCCACTTTGAAACACACCCAACCCCTTAAGTACCTTTTAAGGGATGGGGTATTAAAAATTTCTCTTCTTCTTATACATCTCGAGGCATGTTCTTGAGGGAACTAACATCTCCTTCTCATTAAGATCTTTCCAATGACTGTAAGTATTCCCAAATCTGATCTCAAAGTCAAAAGTTATGGCCTCCCAAAGTTCTCGGGTGTCCATTGGCCAAGGCTACCTTACTTCCATGTGGCCTCTTAATACTCGTGTCATTCGTCATGGAATTTGCCACATGGCTCACCTAACCAAGGTATCGACCCCATAGAACCTCATATCATTGTCGTCGTGGATTTAATTCATGTAGGTTACAAATTCCCCCAACGAAAAGTTATGATGACGCATAGTTAATTGAACCCCTCCCTAGATCTGACGGTTCACAAGCCACTCATCCAACGAATTTGGTTGAGTCGATGAATTCAAATTGCGTAGGGCTTAACACCCTCCATTATAACATTTCTCGATCTGACGATCCTCATGTCGATCATCCAACGGCTCAGATATTCTAGTCACATCCTCGACGGGATCGACAGATCTCAATATGTTATTGATCTATATCATTGTCGACATTCTTTGGTTAATGCCTATATCTCCATCCTACTACCTCCAACAATGATTCCTTTGACATCGATGGTCCAGACTCATCGGCCCATAGATCAAACGACTAGGAATAAAATGAAGGTCCATAGGATCCCCCTCGCCCAACAGGGCCCACTTTTACCTTATCAGCCAATCGCTTAGTGACACCTGTCACTACTCTATACATGTGGGTTGTCGAGTTGGAAAACCACGTCATCAAGTCATCATTGCTTATGTTTACTCGCTAGAATGGACCCTAAGTTGATCTACGACTGATATTAACTCTCATATATCAATAGATCAATGGCACTCGTTGTTTCACCGATGCTTTTATCATCGTCAACATTTTTCTTTGTCGACACAAAGCCTTGCCAACCCTTCAAACTCTGACAAACGGACTAGATCTCTCAACCGGTAGATCTGACGGACATCACTTAGACTCTTGTTCCTAGACTTATCCTAACATGGACTCATACTCGAACCTTTGTACATATTACAGGATGACAGGTTTCAATGTCTAAACATGCAAGCATTTCCACGACATACCACTTATCGTGACATATGTCATCCATGACACGTTGTGGACCATCCCATAAGGTGTCAAATCACCATGACATGCGGTGCAGTCATTGCTTGACATGTGGATCTCCCATGTGGTCTGAAGTGGCATACACATCGTCACTGAACACTTGGTTCATACATCTACGTGTTGACACATGTCATCCTTTAGGACACGTCGACTGCCACGTTGGCATGACATGTCACACCACCATGATCTTCTCTCTCTTCGTGCTCATAGGGTAAGGTATGGAACCAGGAGCTGGAACCATTTTCCCCTCACTCAACCTCAATGGTCGAGATTCATCCGTCATCCCTCTGATAGATCAATGATCATTGTTGATTCATATTTTATCTTCTATAGGTGTCATAGCTTGCTCCGATGAAGGGTTGGGATCTTTTATTGCACAAGATCGACGGCTGAAATTTATTCTTGCCACTTACCAATTAACGGTAGAGATCTATCCCAATCTATAGTCCATATATCCTCTCAAAATATCCTCTATCAAAGTCCCTTATCGATCTTCACTCTGTCACCCCGAGACTATGCCCTTCGATGAAGGGCCAGGATATGTCAACATCCAGATCCTACAGTCTATGTTAAAGTTAATGGTCATAAAACTTCCAACCTCTTCTTAGAAATTCATGTCCCTTGACCACTCCTATGGTGACACATGTCTCTATTAGGACACACAGGTTTTCGAGTTAGCGGTCTGCATCGCATGACATCATCATTTCCCCATTATCACTTAAATGGGGCATTCTAGAGATCTACAGTGGAGTTTAACTCTCACCCATATCTTGATTAACGATCTGAATCGTTTCTCCGAGTCTCCCATCCGAACCGCACTATAACTTAGTGTTGGAGTGCTTCAATGGCTCACTCCCTGACCAACGGTCAAGATTCCCTACCTTCTATCCCCCAGCAGATCAATTATTGTCATTAACTCAGGATTTAAAACATGGTTTATCTCCCGATTAGCAGTTTGATTCAGGACTTAAACTCTCAAGAATTCTTCCAAGTTATTTCTAAGTTTTAACACAGACCCTCTTGGCTCTGAACCTTACTCAGGAAAATCCCCTTTTCCACAATGTATATTCTATTGTGCGTTTTATAAATTCATAGATACATGTTTATTTTCCATAGTTTAGAACATTTATAGTTTGTTCATGTTCAAATGTGAAATACACATGTAATTCTACTCAGATACATTATCATGCAAGCATATTGGATTTCAAATGGGACAATGACGAGCCCATAAAACATGAATACACAATTACAAACTATTACAGACATAAATACTCTACTTTCAATTAGGTTGCACAGAGTGAGGAATACTTATCTGTCTCAAGTTGTTGCTTGCTAACTATCTATGGGTGTTCACCTTTCCACCCAACCATAGACTCTGCCCACTCAGTAACTTTGGCAGTAGGCCATCCTCGTGCCAAGCCATGATACCACCAGGGAGTCTCTCTCAGGTCCTCAGGGAGATTAACAGGTGTAGGTTACTCTCCATCTTACCACTCTTAGTCAATATTTTCTCATACCCACCTAGCCCAAGCCTTTACGATATTTATCGGATGCTCTCTAGTATCAAGCTCACAACCTTCTCAGCTCATGTTGGGATCTAGAATTTCAAACTAGCCCTGTAACCAAGTTTTTACTTGAGACTCATTTTTCTCATCCCACACCTAGGCCTCTTCTTCCATTTTTCTTCTCCAACCTCTGTTCAGAACCTCTCTTGAGTTCTCTCTCTCTCTTTCCATCCCCCCCCCCCATTCTTGCACTCATGGCTTCTTATTTTCTTATCTCCTGGTGCGTCTTTTGCATGAAATCTCGAAGGTTCTCCCCCTATCCCATTCCTTCTGTTGAAAGGAACTTCGGTTGACCTTGGGTATTGCGGAATGCAATGTTGGGTACCTTTGGATAACATATTCTATTGTCCTAACCCGACCTCCCATGCATGTATTCATTGAGGGTGGTTGGTTTCTCAACCACGAATCCTCACTCATTAACTAATTTTTCGTTGATATCAAGGTTGGGGGAAAATTTTGAATATTTCTAAAATAATACATCAACACAGTGGCTTAGACATTTATCCTAATGAACCCTTCTCGCATTCCTCTAGTGGTATCATGGCCAGTACTCAAGGCTTCACCCCCACAATCAATTGTTGGCATTTTCGATTGATCAGAGGTTTAGAGAGGGGGTGTTACACATTTAAAGTGAACCACCAAGAATGAGGACATGTGATCAAAATAAATTTCAAGAAATTCTCTAATATCGGTCAACTCCTCCTTCCTCATGAATTAAATGTTCCCCAAATGTAGAAAGGGTTTGAAAGATAGTATACTTGATTTGTATCAGAAAGGAAAAGAAAAAGGGTTTTGTACTTGTCATAATATAACTGAAACGATCACATTTTGTGTGCAAGGCCTTCTCATGTATATTAATTATTCAATCCAATATCAACCATCTTGGACTTTGGAGTGAAAGTTTAGGTCTTCATATCGGACAAAAATGCATGACAATAAAAATAAGTGAAGATTGAGGATCGTTAGCAAAGTGAACTGAATCATAGTTTTCTTCAAATATATCAACAAATTATCCCACCATATCAATAACAACAGAGAATAGAACCCTAATCCTCGCTCTCATGATCAAATCAGTACTTATATTATTCTTCTAAAAATCGGTGTAGGAAGGAGCAGTGTCATGTAGTGACTATTATTCCTCCGCACAGATATGACGAATTGTATGAATTCAAAGGATGTCAAACAAAACACAAAATACTCTAAAAACAATCGAGAAAGCCACATAACCCAATTTGATCTATTGCAATGGTATATGGATGAAAGAATCATTTTGCAAAGCACAAAGAAAAATAGGGGAACTAAAGCACATAATACAAAGTCATGTTGATCACAGTATTCCAAACAAATGATAAGATGGTTTGATCACAAGGCGATTGGTTCGTCCCATTTTGGCAGTATGGCGAGTGTCATGCCATCACGGATTCAAAGAAAATTATCAGTGAAGGAATTTCTATGATGGTAATGAAATCTAACAGATAAAATCAGAGTTTGTGCATTATCTTCAATGCAACCGCATCTAGTAAATCACATTTGAAGAAAGGGGTAAAAATACAACCTGGAAAAAGATATCCAATGATACCCACAACAGTGTCTTGAAGTGACTGCGAACCCATATGGAAACCCAAAATAAAATTGAAGGTACAAACCTAAGTCATTGTGGTCTGACAAGCACTAGGGCATGGGCTCGGTGGGTGTGGAAGGAAACAATATACCAAGGGCCAAAAGGTAGGGGGATGAGTTGATCCATAGAATCATTAGAGAAATAAAATAACCATGGAGTTTTCTTTGCAATAAATTTCAAGGGAAAATGTCTATAAATAAAAATGGTCATTCTTAATGATAGATTGATATAGGGATGCAATATCTTGGGAGTTTAACAGAAGACTAACCAGAAGATGAGGTGAAAACTTATGGTGAAAGACAAAGGAAGAGGCACTATGATGCCCCCATGAGGTGATCACTATCTAAAAGTGTTGAGATCAATTGCTCATAGTGGAAGGAGAAAGAGATCCAAGAACATGTGCCTTCAATGGAAAAAGAAAAACAATGTTGTTGGTGAGACATCTAATCTGTGGTCTCACCTCAACCCCTACACTGTTGGATCTACAGGATGATACAGATGTGGATTGTCCACCCATCGAAACCATAGTTTGAAATGATGAAAATCATTTGATCCCTTTGGCTGATTTATCATTAAAATGACATTATATCTATTGAGCATTTACAGATCTACCATTCATAAGGCGGATCCATTAGATTTATTGAATAATTATCTATACCATTTCAAGGGTTGATCAGTCAATCATAGATCCACATCTCTTGAAATGGTATCACCACACAGATTTGTAGATCTATTACAGAAAAATAAATTGTAACGCTAATCTATCAAAGCATACACATACCTCTTCTCCTTTTATAGGTCATAAATAAATGGGCATATAGATATATCTTTGAAGCTACTTCTATAGATGTAACCTAATTGGGAAGGCCCATAGGCCTTAAGGGTTAGGACCATCTCTAATGCCATATGTCATGACCTAAATCCAAATAAATCTAAATACATAGATAAACAACACAAAATGCAACCATTATCTGATAAAGGTCAAGATACGCTACTCTAGATTACAAAATTTATAAGAAGTGGCAAGAAACTTACCTGAAGTTGAAGGAATACACTTACCCATGGCAGTCCAATCCTTGATCCCACATGCCACATCAAAGTGTGAGGGACAAATATCCTCCCAACCAACCCCTCTGTCATCATGACTGAGAGCCTCCGATTTCCCAATCCACTACTATGCCAGCTCTTCTTAGTGTTGTCCTCAAATTTCCCAAGCAAAATGAGATGTTATTTTCTCCTTATTTTTTGTCCTTATATAGAATCCATCCACGGTAAATAACTTGATCCCTAAGATCCACTATTTAATTTTTATTATATTTTTGGGTTTCTCCATAAATTGTCATTACTTATTTTACCATTATCTTTAATTACCCAAATATTTTTTGAGTACTTATTAAGATCCCTTTAGGATAATTATTATACTTCTTTATTTTTATTATTTATTCATATATTTAATAATAATATGGAGCATGACATATCAACGAAATATGTTAAATTTAGTATTTTATATACTCATTCATGTTTTTAGTCATTCACATTTTATACTTCATTATGTATATTCATTGAATTTTATAGGTGACTTCTTTTTTTATTTTTTTGAACAAATTCATTGAGTATATCAACAAGCTCCATAAGGACAACAAATATTTAGATGTAAAACAAATACCATATAATGTTGATAAATCTATATTTAAAAAAATAAGTAAGGATTTCTTAAAGGCTAAGAGGATCATTGGTGAGAAGACAAGACGAGGAGTGGACCCTGAGACACCGCATCAAAAAGTCACAAAGGTAATAAATAATATATGCTTGTAGTTATTTATTTTGATATGCTTGTATTTATTTATTTTGATATGCTTTTAACTTGTTATATTTATATAATGTGATCTTTTAGGACCATTGACCCACTTTCGTGGTCATTTGTCAAACATTGATAACTCATCTTATCTAATATACAAGCACGATTAGGTGCAAAGAAATCAATAGTTACATATAGGTCCTCCATTAGAGGATTCTTTGTCAATTTATCAATATAGTCTCATTTATTTTGCTAATATAATAGCTTAATATATGTGATCATTACTAAATACGGTTTTTTCATATTGCATATAATTAAATGACTATAGTCATGAACCCACTAACAAAGAATTAAAGTATGTTGGATGTTTATTGGAAGTTTTACAACCCATGCACCAAGTAATTAATTGTTAATTATGAGTTTATTTTTAACTTAAAAGTATGTGGAACTATTTATTCATTTATTGAAATCAGGGTGACTCATAGGGATTAGAGGGTATTGGAAACTATTTAACCTATATGTTTTATTTGTATTTTTATATCCTTAAATGTTATCAACTTCTTTATTTGGGTTCAAAAGATGAGAAGGGAATTGACAACAATTCATTCGATTTATGATGTCAAATTCATTTTGTTTACTTATATGTGTACATATTTTTCCATTCAATGTTGTATAAAAAGTTGGCATTTCCCTAAGGTGGAAATGTATCACTTGTTTATGGGAAGGGAAAATTATGTGGTTATTTTATGATTTAATTTAAAATTTTGTCATTATATTTATATATACCTCGGGTTTTTATTCCATGGTGTGAAATTGATTGAATTTTAGTGTGGTAATTTCAAATTGTGTTTATGGATACATGTTTTTTTTCTCAATATAAATGGGTTTTCTCTCATGATTACTATGTTGTAAAATAGACTTATATTAATCATCGATCTCATCAATATATATATATATATATAATTGTTTTAATTATTAAATAAATTAAAGTAAATGCATGCAACATGACATACAAACTCATGCAACTTAACATTAATTTTAATATCGTGAATAATGAAATTATTAAAGAATACACAACAACATTCAAACCCCAAAATATAGAGTAAAACATAAGAGTTAAACACGAACATTTAAACAATAAAGAACATCAATAACCAAAACACTTATCTTGTGAGAAAATTATCACCGATTGGTTGTGTACGAGGGACGTTCCTCCCAATCATAGGCTATGTTGCTCCAATTCTCTCAACAATAGGCCACCTATGAGCTAGGGATATAATTCCATAAGGAGGAAATGACTCATATGGCTAGTTATTGTCCACATCAATAGCTCAATACCCAATTATTCATAGTGACACAACTCCTACAACAATTCCAATTGCTCGGCTCTCTTCCCCATCAATCTACACAGCACAAGGGATGATATTTTCTTCTATGCATCGTAGTCCCGTAGACAATATCCATCCCCTCCAGGGCTCCAACACAGACTGCCATGAATCTCTCAATTAGAAGCTCCAGGAACTCCAACTGTAAAATGGAGTGTTCACAGCAGCATCTTTATATGCTCTTGGGCAATTTTTAGTATGAATTTTTCACAAACATGGAAACCAAGCTCTTAACAAAACTCTCATTCCCTCTCATGGTTTTTTTCATACACAGTATGGTTGGTACTCTTTTCCAACACCTAGCTCCCTTTTTCTTCCCCTCTTGTTGTCCCAAATATCTACTCTCTCCCTCTACTCACATGTTTGACTCTCACAATTCCCCAAAATGCTTTTACTCAACCTGTGTTGTCATAACTAGGTGGGATGACCCTCTCACCCACCTCTTACATGCATTTAATGACACAATCTCATAATGAGTGTACTTAGTCCATTATCTCTTAACTAGGTGAGATGACATTCCCACGAACCTCTTACTTGCATTCAATAATTGACTTTAATTAATCAAAGGAGGATTAGATGGTTAATGATAAATTAATTTAGGAGAATGGAATAAGATTATAGGCATGTGGAGTTCCCTCGAAAAAACCCCTTTAGCCCTCTTTCTTGAGGAATCATAGCCCCCCAACGTTATCATCCCTCTCATATTGCAACCAACGATGTATTTTTATTTAATAACTTTGATATGTAATTTACATAGATCATCCCTGAATTATATTGCTCGACTCTCAACCTAAATCACATATGTACAATTACATTACAATTCTTGGGGATTGAAATTGGGATGTTACAATTATCAATACTCTATTATTAGAGTGTTCATTGTTAATTCTCGATCCATGATTGTTGTCTTTAGTCTCTATGGATATGTTAGCTTCTTTTTGTTTTCTTAGGTCTTCATTTGGTATTAACAAGGACCATGGTTGTGCCACTTACAAATTTGTTGATGTTGATCTAATGAGTTAGAAAGCATTCGAATCCAATAAAAACCATGGTTATCTAATGGTTATGCACACAACGAGCATAGCCTTCCTCCCAACTCATCATTTTAAGCTAAAAATAAAAGTGGATGGATTGTGTGCTTGCAACCTGACCAAATTTCTCTATATCTAACTCTACCAATAACCTCCAACTCCTCTTAAACTAATGTCATGATAAAAGTACTCATTGTTTCAAGAGTTTCCACAACAACGATGGTCATTCCATTATCAAAATTGGCCTTGTAACTCAAACCCTTCCATTAAATCCAACCCCAATAAAATTAAAATTTACTACATCCAAACAAGCATCATACCCTATAAATAATCACAACCCCAATAAAATTAAAATTCGGTACATCCAAACAAGCATCATACCCTATAAATAATCACATCTTAGGATCAATCTTATAATCAGCTATAATGAATCCCCTCATCAAAGGCATGTTACCGATATATATATCATAACATCCAGCATACCACTTGCTACAACCCTACAACCCTAGAGTTTGCAAAACCAGTTAGGCTACCTAAAACAGTACCCAAAACCATCATTCTAAACCCACCTCTTACATCATATGCATATGGGAGCATCGAAGGAAGTTTATCCTAATATTTATTTCTCAGTAGTACCCCATGATCATTCAATAACGAATTATTCAAATGGTTATTTACCCATTTTCTGCCCTAAAAAGCACCCTTACAAGTTACAACCAAAAATCCAACACATGCACTACACAAGCCATATATGCACACAGTTCAACGTCCTCGGACATAGAATTCTAATTCCAGTAATTTTGTATTCAAAACATAGTACATCCACGTCCCGAATGTACAGAAAATTGTCTCCTAGCACGAAA
>SNQJ01S0065056.1:23855-41684 GCA_010110895.2 Picea sitchensis | reverse complement strand
TAAATGAGTAGGGATGCTCTATTGTCATGATAAAAGGTGACATGATTATGCTTTTAAAGACTGCATGTAAATGATTGTGAACAATCATGAACTAATTAATTTTCAATAGATACAAAAATGGAACTATGAAGTGTGCGAGGGGAGGAGCCACACAATATGTTGATGCATGTGGCTAAGTGCATAATGTATGAAAGGACAATAGAATAATGTGCATGTTTGAATGTGTATTCAAAATGCATCATAAGAATGGATGTTTATATTCCCAATGGAATATTAGGTGAATATATGAAATGATGAAGCTAAGGTAGACTCAAGGTTGAGGTCATTTTAGATGGTATTGGGTATGCAACAAGAGGGTTGCGCGTTGAAGAAGTTCCCAATGGAGGAACTGTGTAAAGACTCTGAAAAGAGAATAGAGCTGTAACCTTATCAACTGCTAGAAAAATTAGACAATAGACTACAAAGTCTATTTGTACAAGAATCCTAGATTACATTTTAAAATATCATGCTTGAGTAAAATATATTTAAATGAATGTTGACCAACCTAATTTTCTCTTTGGTGAATGTGCATAATGCACTTGTTCTCAATTTGTGGGCAAAATCTTGTTGCTATGGAATGTTGAATTATCCAGGGAAGTGAAGATGAAACCTGACTGAAACTACTGAGGAAATGGAGCAGAAAAATACCAAGAGGGATAGATTGCTTAAGCAAAGGAGCAGGAAAGGAGAATTACTTCCCTTGCTCCGAAAAGTCTAATTTGCTTAACAGAGTTATAAACCTAAAAAGAGAACAACTGTGAGACAAAAGGAAAATAAATAAATAAGTATGTTTAAATGAATAGGCTTGGTTGAGCCATGTTAAGTAAAGACAATGAGGCCTTGGAAATAACTCAAAGTTCAAGACTGTGTAGAATGAGTTAGAAAAAGGGAAGACTCCCTTAACTCATTTCTTGTTGAGTGTTATGTTTCTCTGGGATGATAAATTGTTATGTTGATGCATGTAATTGTTTTGACATGAGAATGTTGATGGTTGCATGATTTTAGAGATAGCTGAAAATTTGATTTTGGTTGCATTCATAAAAATAGTGAGGAATATTGTTGTAAAGTGCATATGAATATGCTGAGACAAATATGAATTTGTTCTACTGAAATTAAATGCTATCAAATATGCATTTTAATTTAACACGACAACTCAAATAATTGTGACTTTGATAATGCATGCGTGTAGAAAAAGATTGGAGTTGGGGAAGATAGTTGCCAACAATGGACAACCTCAAGCAGAAGAGATATACAAGAAGGATTTTGTTGAAAGATGAAACATCCCTCTCTTGCGAGCGCATGTTATCGACTTATTCTTTGAGGACACTTGCATGCAAGTGATCCAATTATAGTACATGGTTATATATTTCGCTTATGGATTTTTATGATGATGTTGATTTTAATGTTATTTTGAGATATATGTATTGAGAAATGCTATTAACAAGTTTTCCTTGAGTGTGTAGGACACTTGACAGACTGTGGATGCCGATGGCATCCATGGACCTCCTTGGACTCCAGATTGAGTCAGGGATTGGATTGTATTGGTTTGAGTATTTCATTTATGCATATGTGACATATGATTGAGTATAGTATGATTTTGTATATGGTCAGTGATAGTGATTTGTTAATGAATGCATGATAACGAATTCTTGCTAATATGAATCACATAAGGAGTAAAGGGGCCATGCAAAAAAAATAGACATTGAGGGAGAGGTGTGGCAGAGTCCCTGTCACAGCCTACTAGCACTCCCACCATGGCTCGAATTGTAGGTTAACGATTACCTAGTTCAAGAGGTCCACAATGTTGTGAGGGAAGACTGAGAAAATCGCTCACGAAGATTCTAAGGGATGCGCAAGAAGGCGGGGTCCTGATTCCTTAGAAGCCCTTAGTCTCTCACAAGGACGCTCGAATGGAGTGCTGACTCCAAGGGTTGGAAAACTACCAAAACCAGTCAAAAAGCGTGTGGTACCCTTGGAGCACGTAGTTGCGTCTTGAAGGGAACGTCACATAAGTAACACTTGAGCTAATGAATCTAGGTGGCCTAGAAAACCTTGAGCGAATAATTAAACCTTGTAAAATCTTTAAGATTTGCCGGATTTAATTAATTAATTAAGGATTCAAATTATTAATTGTAAATTCTAAGTGAAATTCTAAACCTATTCAAAAGGGGGGGAGAAATTAAGCCTAAATATAAGTTTTTGTAAGAACACTAACACTAAATTATGAATTAAATTAAAAGGGGGAATGAAGTAAATCAAGTTAAAGAATTAAGAAAAGGTGAATTATATTTAAAGATTTGATATAAGGCACATGGGTGCAAGAAAATTTTAAAAGGGAGTTTTTAAAATAAGAAAGAAATAAACATGAAAGAATGTGTACGCATAGAAAGGTATCTAGAGTCTAGTTAACACTAGTCTAACTAGAAGAAGATTCCTATTTTAAATAAACTCATATTTAGTAAGGCGTCAATCATTAAATGAGAATGTGGGGAATAAAGAGACAACTAGGAGTGATTTAAGGAGCGCATTTGGGAAATGTGAGGGAAATTGACTATTAATTAAAATAAAATATGGAAATTCTTGTGCAACTTGGGGTGAGGGTGACAAGTGTAAGGGGGGAATAATTTTAATTCATTTAATGAAAAAGTGAATTAATTGTGCAAGTGGGGATGTGTCATTAAGGAAATTCGTATAAAGAAAATGGTCAATATGGGAAAGGGAGGACACGGGTTATTGGAAACGTTATGCTGCCGAATTATGTTTGACTGGTTTTACTTGTGAGAGTTGGGATACTAATCTTGAGATAGAGTGGTGGCTCTACCTTGCGAGGAAATCTTGGAGCTAGAGTATTTTTGGTTTTGTGTGCGTGGCTCTTTTATGGATCGGGGGGCTAAGGGGGAAGAAGAGTACCCCTAGCGTTGGTTGGGAGGTACTAGTGAGTGCAAGCTTGGCGAGGAGTAACAAGGGTTCGACATAGAATCAATGGAGTGATTCTTGAGATATTCTCTAAGAGGAAAATCGAAGGCTTCTAGTGAACGATAAGTTTTTTTTGTGCATTAATTTTTGTATCATTATATGTATATTAAGAATTGAGAATCTATTGGTCCTTATAAAAAAAAATGTTGATCTTGGGTTTTAAATTGGGTCAAGTTATTTTGGGGTGTTACATATGGTATCAAAGCCATGTTGCAACCCTTGAGTCCTATGAGCCCTTATGCAACCATGCACATGTCTAATTTTGTTAAATTATGTTAGTTAGGGGTGCAATTGCAACTCAATGATTGTTTCCGTGTCTAGATCTATTTTTGATCATTATCAATCCACGCCTCAAATCATTAGTATAAATCCAAGTGTTGCATCACCCCGAAATGGGTCAGTCAGGTTTGTGGCGAATTGGGTCAATTAGGTTCATGGTTGTAGATCATAGAAAACTGACAAACTTGAGAATACAATATTAAATATTAATCGACCAAAATGGTTCTACGGATTAATATTTTCATCGATTGTCAAATCTCCATAATCACAATCTATGACCACCCAAACCCCTCAGTATTTTGGGTAACTTCAATATCAATGCACTTGATAGGGGCGTTAGTGTTTAAAGGAACCAAACCTGAGCCCAAAACAAAAAAATAAACAGATCCAAAAATCATCTTAGCGACCCAGGTTGATCCTCCATATTTCCAATTTTGGATTGGTTTCTAGTTTCCATAATGAAAATGGCATCCGCATGTGGACACCGGATTTAACAAGATGGGGACTTCAATGAAAGAGCACTAAATATTTCACCAACGGGTATACCATATGAGTCAATCTGTTCCTAGATTTTTTTTCCCCACAAATATGTTTCTAGCAGCTAGGCGTCGAGGAATTTACATTCGCAAGTGGATACCATCTTTAACAAGATGGGGAATTCAACATAAGAGTAATGAAATATTTCAGCAGTGGGTATATCATATGAGCCAATCTGTTCCTAGATTTTTTCCTATTCCTAGATACGTATAACAGGAACAATTTCCGACCATTTTGCAATTGATTTCAAATTACATAGGTATTTCCAAAGGTGGAAAGCCAAGAATCATAATGTATTGACAATTCAGAATCTCAATCATCCATTCTTTCACTCCATCCCATCCCTGCCATAGTTCTCAGGTGACCAGACAAGGTGGACCAGGCCTCCAAAACAACTTCCCTGCAAATCCAACACAAGGACATGAGTGATCACCTTTTTATGGCAAGCATAACGTCCATAACTTAAGAATACAGGTGTCAATATTATTCAAACCCCATTCAAAATAATAGTTTAAACAATGGTGAATTTGGGTGCATGCGGTTCAATAACACAACCAGGAGTTGCACTGCCATTGCGTAACACCTTGTTTCCCCCAGTTTGTAAATATAACTATATTGGCCAAGAGACTATGGAAAACTCAATATGTGTGAATGTTTGATTTGATGGACCTTTGTGTAAAAGGTGAATGAATATAAATTATGTTATTTACTAGAAAATGGATAAGTGTTGCATGACTGTTGAAAGGGGGGTGTACTAAGAGAGACCACAAATGCTAGGAAAGAGATGGTGAAGGGGACCAGGAATGGTTGTGTTAATCTCCACCAAACCAGTACCTTACTGGATTTAATTCCTCAGGACCAAAACAGTCCTCTGACCTAGGAATGAATTACAGTCAGGATGGTAGGTGGGAAGACCTCCTCAAGAGTTAATGAGGGGATGGAGTAGAGCACCCATCTGTAAGGATTTCATACCTGACCATGGGCTGGGAATTCGAGCCACACACAATCTTGTTGAGAAAGGAAAGAAAGGAAGGTGTGGTGGGCAGAGGAAGACCTGCGAAGAGTGTAGAGACGAGAGACTAAGCTCTCGGGTTCAAGGAGGAAGTGAGAAATGAGCATGTTCTGGTCTCAGAAAATGGATAGAAGGGTCGTGATACAACCTGATAAACATGGTTTCTAAGTGAATGAGGAAGTACTCAGGCGGTCCTTCTTTCTTGGTATTGTGTAAATCGTTGCCAAGATCCCGTGGTAGGAGGAGAGTAACCTCTGTCCCTACTGTCGCTGAGCTGGAAGAAAGGATTATATCTGAGAACATCTTGGTCTAGCTTGGGGGTGGATAGTGGTAAATCCGTTTGGAGTGACTGAGCCTATGGTTGGGAGGAAACGGACACCCCTTTGAACAGTCGCTTAACGCTATCTATTTCTAATAAGTATTTTCCTACTTTATGTATTGAATTGAAATAATGGATGAATGCATGGGTTTATGTATATATGTGTGTCTATAAATGGTTTTTGTGTGGAATGATTATGATATGTGTATGCCTTCATCTCTTTGTGAACTTATGCTTCTAACTGATAGTCTGTATGCCTAGCTTATCTCCTGAGGATTCTTGGGACATAAGCTTGTAAAACGACCGAGACAGGAGATATCATGTCAATATGAACCTGTTCATTCAAATAGGATACCTTTATTAGACTCTTTGTCGTGCGATTGGGATTCCAGGCCCAAGTCCTTAACCATTTCATGATAAATGTCATGAAGGATAGCAAAGTTCAAGACTTGAAAGGGGAAATCTCTTCATTTGGAAGACGAGCGGGCAAGATCCATTCGAGAGGACCCATATGATCAATACCTAGGGACCTTAGGCTAAGTCTAAGGAAGCTAAGTCCTCCTGGATTCAGATCTCCAGAAGTCCGAGACTTCGGAGTATGACCGACCTTACGAGACTCATACTGGTCAAAGGTAACCGGGATACTCAGTTACCCATAAGGTTGACCAGCGTTAGGCAGTTCCCCAGGTGGTTAGGTGAACCTATTGTACCAACTAAACCGGGATCCAAAATCCTGAAGGCTATAGCCGCGAAGGACCAGAACCGCATATCGAGGGATCCTTCAGGTCCTTTCCGAGCTGTCGATATACCGGGGATGCGTGGCATTAGTCCCTTTAGTTCAGAGATTGGGCACTTAGGGAGATAAGAGGACTTTTCATCGCAACACTCCTGAACGCCAAATCCCAGAGGTAACATAGTTGTAGATCTATAAATCTACATGGCTGGATCTCGACAATGAGATCTGAGGAATGTTAGAAGCCTGTCAGTCTAGGGTGACATGGTGCAGTGACGCAACCCAGGGTGACGTGGACCCCAGCTTGACGTGCCACGTGTTACTTGGATTCGTGTGTATCACATACCCTATAGGCCCATTGGACATAACACGTGTCATCCTGAACCCTCCTATGTGTTAGTTCCTGGTACATGTCTGCCTATCCAATGTGGTTGGTGAAGTGACCAGGACTTCGGAGGATTTGGGATGTAGCATTGTAGAGAGACCCAAAAAGGTCTGAAGGTCGGAACCACGTGGCAAGCTTCCGGGACTTCAGGAGGTTTCATGCATAGATAGCAAGGAGACGTTCAGTGCCGAACTTTGAATCCCTTGCTAGCCTGTGTGTCAGACGAGGGTTAAGTCCGTCGTCGAATTGGTTTATGGATGGACCTTCCCTACGAGAGGTAGGGACTAAGAAATGATAATAACGAGATGAAGCCACGTGGCCCTCAACCAATTAATTTCCAAAGAAATTTGGGAAGCTGTAAGATACTAAACCAAGGGCCGGTTTAGTACTTGGTAGCAGTCGTTAGAAAGTTACGGGAAAGTAGAGGAGAATGAATCATCTCGGAGAAATGATTTGAGATGAGTTAATTAAGGAAAAATAAATTTATGATGCCCCACCCCTTAAAAGAGTATTACAGAGTAGGGTGTGTTACAAATTGGTATCAGAGCATTGTTACAACACTTGGCCTACTTGGGCTCATGGAGGAGTTGCGTAAAAGCCATATTTAAAATACTTTAAGGGTGACGCCCTATCTTACCTCTTTCCTAAAAAGTATGGTTAAAATTTTACTGAAGAAAAGAATGAAACCTTCTTCTTTGTATGTGTATTTAAGAAATATGAACTGTGTGTTGCTCGTAAACTAATATACTGTTGGCTAATAGTTAGTGTTTTGTCAGCACTCAAGTAGTCAGTAAATCGCAGTAAAAATACAAGTATAAAGGATGGTGACGCGCCATGAAGTGGGGGATGGATCCCATAATAGAGACGAAGAATCTGACAAGAGGAGGGCGGTGGAGACCCCTTCGGACCTAGATGAAACTGTAAGGAGCCTCATGGATGAACTACAGAGGGTCAATACTGACAACAAGATATTTATAAAAGATCAAGAAGAAAACTAGAAATTAATGCAGTGTTGCTGCAAATCTTATCCGACATACAGAGGAAGCTGCAGCATGGACCCGCAACCAGTCACGTGGACCAACGACATATGAAGAGAAGTCAAAGTCCACCTGAGATATGAAAATGTGGTCCCATAAGTGGCCACACTAGGAGGAGTACCTCGAGGAAGGCCCAACCTAGAAGCAGGGGACACTAACCAAGGGAGTCCTCTAGAGAGGAAACTGGCGACTCCGAGGGATCCTCTAGCGAAAAAACTAGCTCACATTCTCAAAGGAAAGGAAAGAAGCAAAAACATTCCAAAATTCATGTCCCTAAAGAGTTCAAGAAAGACAAACCACGCTCTTTCATTGGAGAGATTGAGAAAGGGGAAGAGGCAGAAGCTTGACTGCTTGGTTTAAAGAATTACTTCAGAGTCCATGAATACTCTGAAAACTTGAAGGCTCGAATAACCATCTTCAACCTGAATGGAAATGATTCCATTTGGTGGGAGGAACTTAAGAATGTGAAAGGAATCCATGAAGAGGGCTTATCATGAAAACAGTTTGAGAAACACTTCAAGAATAAGTATTTTTCAGAGAGATACTTTGATGGGAAGAATATGGATTTCTATGAAATCAAGCTAGGACAACTCATCATAGAGGAATATGTCAATAAATTCCTTGAGTTTCTGAGGTATGTACCCTACATAAAGGATGAAAAGGTAAAAGTGAAACTATTTATTAGTGGGTTACCTCAGACCTACTGGAACATGATTGAGTTTGACGAGCCAAAGACCTTAGAAGACACTATCCGGAAGGCAAGGTATTGTTATGAACAACTCGGGAGTCAGACAGAACCTCGCGAGGACTGGAAGAAGAAGAATAGTTTGGGAATCAATAAGAATGGGTTCAAGCCCTCAAGATTTAAGAACTATAGTAAGGAATCTAGGATAAGCCTTCCTACTAGAAGTGTATATCAACACAATTTCCCCTCCCAGAGTGGAAATAAACCTTTTGGAGCAACCCCAGGAAAGACTAATAACCCAAAGAAGGAACCCTTGAAATGTTGGGGTTGCAGAGAAGAACATCTACTGAGAGATTGTCCACACAGACAACAAAACAGTAGGAGAGTCTACAACATCCAAGAAGCTACCACAATCAATGATGTTGCTAGGAGCATGCTACAGATTTATGTATCCATGGATAATAAACAAGTCGACCACCAAGCTTCAGTGGTGGAGATGGAAGGTATGATTTCCAACCATTTGGTTTCTATTTTAATTGACCCTGGTTCTAATTTGAGTTATGTATCCCCTTAGATTGTTGATAAGTGTAAAATGAAGCCAGTTAGACATGTTAAGCCATGGTTGGTACAACTAGCAACTGGAACCAAAATAAAAGTAGCATAGGTCATACCATCTTTCCAATTCATCATGGATGGATTGCCCACCAAGTGACCCTTAACATACTTCCCCTAGGATCTTATGACCTGCTGATTGGTATGGACTGGCTAGTTGCTTCTAAAACTAAGTTGGACTATTACCATAAAACCTTATAATGTGTAAATGAAGGAGGGAGAAAGATAACCCTCCAAGGGATTCAAAAGCCTATCTCGGTGAGACGAATATCAACCCTTCAAATGAAAAAGTATTGTAGAAAGGGATGTCCTCTATATGAAATACAGGTGATGGAATCTATTGAGGATAACAAAACGAACCTAGAGGACCACCCCATATTAAGAGAGTATAGAGATGTTTTTTTAGAAGAGGTACCGGGTCTACCTCCGAGAAGGGACATTGACTTCTCGATAGAACTTGCACCAGGAGAAGTGCCAGTGTCTAGGACACCCTATAGATGAGTACACCCGAGCTAGTTGAGCTCAAGATACAACTAAAGGAAATGATGGAAAAAGGCTACATTCGACCCAGTGTGTTTCCATAGGGATAACCAGTCTTGTTTGTGAAGAAGAAAGATGGCACACTCCGACTGTGCATAGACTATAGGAAACTCAATAAGACAACCATAAAGAACAAGTACCCCTTACCAAGAATCGATGACTTGTTCGACCAATTAGGGGGTGCTTCCATTTTCTCAAAGATTAAATTAAGTTCTGGATACCATCAAGTCCAAATCAAGGATGAAGACATCCACAAAACAACCTTTAGGACCAGATATGGTCACTATGAATTTTTGGTGGTGCCATTTGGATTAACCAATGCCCCCACCACTTTTATGTGCTTGATGAATAATGTACTCAACAAATTCCTAAACATATTTGTATTGGTTTTCATTGACGATATCCTAATATACTCCAAGAACAGAGAGGAGCATGAAGAACATCTTAGACTTGTACTTCAAGTACTAAGAGAACATCATCTCTATGCTAAGTTTAGCAAGTGTGACTTTTTCCAGAAACAAGTCCATTACTTAGGCTATGTTATTTCTAAAGAATGGGTGGCAGTAGAACCTGACAAGATTAGATCTATTATGGAATGGCCTACCCCAAAGGATGTATCTGATATCAGATCATTTATGGGCTTAGTAGGATACTATAGAAGGTTCATAAAAAGATTTTCCAAGATTGGTTGTCCAATCACTGCCCTTCAGAAAAAGGGGGTTAAATTCACTTGGACATTAGAATGTGAAGAAATATTTGCGGGCACTGAAATACCTTCCGAGCACGCACCCATGATGAAGATTGCATATCCTGATAATGAATTCCTTGTGTGTACAGATGCCTGCAAGGAAGGACTCAGAGGAGTCCTTATGCAAGAAGGACATGTAATTTGCTACGAATCCAGAAAATTGAATGAGCATGAAATCAATTATGTGACCCATGATCTAGAGTTGGTTGTCATAGTGCATGCTTTAAAAATGTGGAGGCATTACCTCCTGGGTAGGATATTTGTACTTATGATAGACCACTATGTGTTGAAGCACTTGTTTGATCAACCAAAACTCAATTCTAGACAAGTTAGGTGGATGGATCTCCTTAGTGAGTTTGATTTCGAAATAAAACACATCAAAGGAAAGGAAAATAGGGTGGTTTATGCCCTTAGTAGAAGTGTGAAAACGATTCACCTGGCAGCGGTGAGAACCTGTGAAACGGATGTCAGAGAAAGAGTCAGGAATGCACAAGACATACATGCATTGTTCAAGACCGTGACATCATACCTAAAGCAAGAGCCCACAGGGATAAAGTATGAAGTCTATCAGATGTTGGATGAAGGTCTACTTGCTTACAGAAACAAATTGTATGTCCCAAGTTGTGACGACTTGAAGAGGTTCATAATGGACAAAATGCACAAGAGACCATATACTGGTCACCCGGGATATCATAAAATGGTCATGGCCACTAGGAAAAAATTCTATTGGCCTGCATTGAAAAAAGACATAGATGACTATCTAGATAAGTGTCTAGAATGCCAACAAGTTAAGGCAGAACACCGACACCCAACAGGGTTGTTACAACCTCTACCAATTCCAGAATGGAAATGGGAAACCATCTCCATGGATTTCATCACCGAATTACCAAAATTGGCCAAGCAGAATGATGCCATCATGGTAGTGGTGGACAAATTGAGCAATTTTGCTCACTTCGTTCCTGTCAAATCGACTTGCAAGGAAATAGATATTGCCAACATCTTCATGAAGGAGATATGCAGACTGCATGACATGCCTAGGGATATTGTATCTGACAGAGACACAAAATTCACTTCAAGCTTTTGGAAATCCTTAATGGTTGGTTTTGAGACTAAATTGTTGTTTATCACAACCTCTCATCCCCAAACTGATGGAAAAACAGAAAGAGTAAACCAAATATTAGAAGACATGTTAAGAATGCATGTAATGCATCAATCTAAGAAGTGGGAAGACTACCTACCATTGGTAGAATTTTCCTACAACAGTGGTTATCAAGAGTCACTGAAGATGAGTTCTTTTGAATCCCTCTATGGTAGAGTACAGTGAAAGATTCCAGTCATCTGGAGTAATCTAGTGGATAGAATTACAATCAGACCCAACATGTTGAAAGAAATGGAACAACAAGTGATTCAGATAAAGAAAAATATGAAAATTTCGCAGGATAGACAAAAGAGTTATGCTGACAGAAAGATAACTCCCAGAGAGTTCAAGACATGAGATCATGTGTATCTAAGAGTTAGGCCAGGAAGAGTTCCATGAGAATGGAAGCTTGCGCCAATCTGGCACCTCGGTATTGTGTACCCTTTGAAGTTTTAGATAGAGTGGGACATGTAGCCTATAGGCTAGCACTCCCTCCCATAGTAAAGGCACATAATGTTTTCCATGTTTCATTATTGAAGAAGTATGTACATGATTCTAATCATATAATTGACTGGTCTGTAATCTAGGTGGAGTCGGAGGGAGAATTCCTGCTAGAACCTCAAAGCATACTAGACAGGAAGGAAACCCCACTTAGGAATCGAACCATTGCACAAGTCAAGGTGCAGTGGAAACACTTTGGCCCAGATGAGGCTACCTTGGAAATGAAGGATGCCATGAGACATGCATATCCATTTTTGGTTACTTATATATATACAAAGCATGCTGATAGATAAAACATCGAGGACGATGTTCCTTTACGGGGGAGGGAATTGTAACACCCTGTTTCCCGCAGTTTGTAAATATAACTATATTGGCGAAGAGACTATGGAAAACTCAATATGTGTGAATGTTTGATTTGATGGACCTTTGTATAAAAGGTCAATGAATGTAAATTATGTTATTTACTAGAAAATGGATAAGTGTTGCATGACTGATGGAAGGGGGGTGTACTAAGAGAGACCATGAATGCTAGGAAAGAGATGGTGAAGGGGACTAGGAATGGTTGCGTTAACCTCCACCAAACCAGTACCTTACTGGATTTAATTTCTCAGGACTAGAACAGTCCTCTGACCAAGGAATGAATTATAGTCAGGATGGTAGGTGGGAAGACCTCCTTAAGAGTTAATGAGGGGATGGAGAAGAGAACCCATCTGTAAGGCTTTCATACCTGACCACAGGGTAGGAATTCGAGCCACACACAATATTGCTGAGAAAGGAAAGAAAGGAAGGTGTGGTGGATAGAGGAAGACATGCGAAGAGTGAAGAGATGAGAGACTAAGCTCTCGGGTTCAAGAAGGAACTGAGAAATGAGTGTGTCCTGGTCACAGGAAATGGATAGCAGGGTTGTGATACAAGACAATAAACGAGGATGCTGAGTGACTCGGGAAGTACTCAGGTGGTCCTCCTTGCTTGGTATTGTGTAAACCATTTCCAATATCCCGCGGGAGTAGGAGAGTAACCTCCATCCCTACTATCGTTGATCCGGAAGAAAGGATTATATCTCAGAGCATTGTGGTCTAGCTCAGGGGTGACTAGTGGTAAATTCGTTAGGAGTGACTGAGCCTATGGTTGGGAGGAAACGAGCACCCCTTTTAACAGTCGCTTCATGTTATCTGGTTCTTATAAGTATTTTCCTACTTTATGTATTGAACTGAAATAATGGATGAATGCATGGGTTTATGTATATATGTGTGTCTATAAATGGTTTCTATGTGGAATGATTATGATATGTGTACTTCATCTCTTTGTGAACTTACGCTTCTAACTGATAGTCTGTGTGCCCAGCTTATCCCCTGAGGCTTCTTTGGACATAATCTTGTAAGATGACCAATATAGGAGATATCGTGTCAATCTGAGCATGTTTGGCCAAATAGGATACCTCTTTCAGACTCCTTTCCATGAGACAAAGATTCTAGGCCCAAGTCCTTAACCATTTCATGATAAACCTCAGGAAGGATAGCAGAGTTCAAGCCTTGAAAGGGGAGATATCTTCATTTGGAAGACGAGCGAGCGAGATCCATTCGAGAGGACCCATATGATCAATACCTAGGAACCTTAGGATAAGCCTAAGGAAGTTAAGTCCTCCTGGCTTCAGAGCTCCAGAAATCTGGGAATTAAGAGTATGATCAACCTTACGGGCCTCATACTGGCCGAAGGTAACTAGGAGACTCGGTTACCCGTAAGATTGACCAGAGTTAGGCAGTTCCTCAGGTGGTTAGGTGAACCTATCGTACCAACTAAACCAAGATCCAAAACCCTGAAGGTCGGAGCCGCGAAGGACCCAGAATTGTAGATCGAGGGATCCTTCGTGTCCTTTCCCAACCGTCGATATACCGGGGACGCATGGCATTAGTCCCTTTAGTTCAGAGATTGGGAACTTTGGGAGATAAGAGGAGTTTGCATCGCAACACTCCCAAAAGTCGAATCCCCGAGGTAACAGAGCCATAGATCTATAAATCTACGTGGTCGGATCTCGACCATGAGATCTGAGGAATGTTAGAAGCCTATCAATCTGGGGTGATGTGGTGCAGTGACGCCACCCAGGGTGACGTGGACGTCATCTTGACGTGCCACGTGTTACCCAGATTCGTGTGTATCACATACCCTATAGGCCCATTGGAAGTAACACGTGTCATCCTGACCCCTCCTACGTGTCAGTTCCTAGTATGTGTCCGCCTAGTGAACGTGGTTGGTGAAGTGACTGGGACTCCGGGTGTCTGGGAATTCGGGAATACGGGACTTTGGGACCCCAGAGGATTTGGGATGTAGCATTGTATAGAGATCCAAAAAGGTCTGAAGACCGGAACCACGTGGCAAGCTTCCGTGATTTTAAAAGTTCAGGACTTCGGGAGGTTTCATGCGTAGATAGCAAGGAGACGTTCAGCGCTGAAGCGCCAAACTCTGAATTCCCCGCTAGCCTGCATGTCAGATGAGGGTTAAGCTCGCCATCGGATTGGTTGATGGATGGACCTTCCCTATGGGAGGTAGGAACCAATAAATGATAATAACGAGATGAATCCATCTGGACCTCAACCAATGAATTTACGAAGAACTTAGGGAAGTCGTAAGATACTAAACCAAGGGTCGGTTTAGTACCCGACAACAGTCATTCGAAATTTACAGGAAAGTAGAGGAGAATGAATCATCTCGGAGAAATGATTCAAGATGAGTTAATTAAGGAATTTTTTTTTACGATACCGTATCCCTTAAAAGAGTATTAAGGTGTCGGGTGTGTTGCACATTGCTACTGTCAGGGAGCTGGATCGCACACTGGAAACAAATAACAATATGAAATCAAAGTGCATTTTCTAAATGTGTCATATAATGTTAGTTGTGTCTGAAAAATCCCAGACTTGGATTGTGAATTGCATTATTGAGAGAAATTTGAAAGAATTTTCATTGTCTGATAGTAGGCAGTTTTGAATATGTCTCACGTAAGCTGTAGGAGCCATTATCGTACAATATTACCATTTGGGTGCCCATAATTGGAGATTGGGTGTACATGTTTTATAGAATATTTGAATTTGGGTGACAATATTAATGCAATA
Source organism: Picea sitchensis (assembly GCA_010110895.2). Lineage (NCBI taxonomy): Eukaryota > Viridiplantae > Streptophyta > Pinopsida > Pinales > Pinaceae > Picea > Picea sitchensis. The sequence continues at coordinate 27,036 of SNQJ01S0065056.1, read as the reverse complement.
CCGAGTTGGGTTCTAAACGTGGGTGCATAGATATTCATTGATTATTGACTTAGGGACAGATTGGGGTGATTCAGATATATTCTTTTAGTATTGACTTGAATACAATTCGGGATGATTCAGTTCTCATCCTTTAGAGAATGGAATATAAGATTAGTGGCTTCATATTTGGAAATTTTCATGGCATGGAAATGGAAAAAAATGTGGCAACCCAGGATGTCGTTGTTCCTGGTGCTAGATTTATGGTGTTAGAGAGTAATAGAATGGGAATGTCTTCTTGGAAACAGAGGAATTGGGTTGTATTGAAAACATGAGTACGTTGGAATAATAATGTCAAAATGCTAAAATTAGAATTATGTTAGATTGTTAGGATACATGTAACTAGATATCCGTTTTGATCCTATTTCTGAGGAATTAGTTAACAGCTCACAGAGCTTATAAGTCTAATTTTTTTTTATTAATGTGATGAGTTGAATCATGAGTTCGATCTCACTTTCTATTTTGGTATCAGAGCACAGGAGATTATCACATGTGTGAGAACGCGTACATGAGCTAAGGGTCTCCTGCTGTTTGCATGCTGGAGTGTTGTGCTGCAAGTTGTCCGTATGTTTGTTGGTCGTCGACTGGTGTGAGGGCGCATACATTGTGGGGAGTTGTTCGCTGTCCCTTGCAGTGTTGTTCCTCTTATATGTTGTGTGTTGGCTGAGTGAAGCTGCATGCTGTGTGAATTGTGAAGAGCCGAGTCGAGCCGCGCCACCCATGAAGATCCGCCACTGGGTAAGCCGGGATAAGTTCTTACATCCGGAGGAGAAAATACCAAATCAGTGACCAAAGATCGAAACCCTTATCTGCTATTCATCTCTGGGATTTTGCATCCATCAAAGAAGCAGAGAGACTGCGTGGAGACGAAAAAAAAAAAACATAGGAAGATCTGTAATCCCTGGACATATCCGACGGGATTTGAGGAGTGTCTGCAATTCGAAATTTATAGTCTGTTGAGTCTACATGTTTAGTTTTCAAGAGGAATATTGTTGCTTTCCAGTTTGAAGCAGAGTTGGGTGTTGCGACCTAAGTTCACCGGTGAATTTTTTTTGTGTGCCCAAGAACGTGGAGTGTTGTGTGCAGAGATCAGAGTTGTTCATTGGGTGAGGAGTAATTGCAGAGCTGAGTTGCCTGTGTGAAGACACCATAGTGTCTGTGTGGAGGTATTTTTTTTTGAGTTGGTTAAAGAATTTTTTATTGCTGAAATGTCAACTTCATTCCCAGAAAATTATCTGAATGAAGCATCCAAGTTGGATGGCGATAATTACATTGATTGGAAATTTAAGATATTGACGATTTTTGAAGCATGGAATGTGTGGGCTATTGTAAAAGGAGATGAAGCCAAGCCCATAGGTGCTGCTGAAACAGATTGGGAGAAATGGGAAACGAAGGCTAAAGTGTTGTTGTGGATGTCTGTCAAAGACAACATAATTCCACACATTAGAGACTGTAAAATGTCCAAGGAGACTTGGGAAATATTGAAAGGTTTGTATGAAACTACAAACTCAAATAGAATTTTGTTTTTGAAGACTAAGTTACTGTCCATAAAAATGGAAGCAAATGAAAGTATTACCACCTATGTTTCCAGAATTAAAGATTTATGTAACCAGTTAAGTGCAATTGGTGAGAAAGTTTCAAATTCTGACATGGTAACTATTACACTAAAAGGGAGGTAGAGTACAACCACCTACCTTTTCTGAATTGACAGGGATTCTTCTACAAGAAGAAGAAACAATGAAGGTGTTTGAGATGGACTCTCATACTTCAGAATTGGCATTAGTAGCAAAAGGGAAACAACCATACAGGGGAAAGCCATGGGACAAAAACAAAACAGACAAGTTTCAACCAAGGAATAGAGGTACGACTCAATCAAAATTTGATGCACATAATAAGAAAAACGATGATTGTTTTTATTGTGGGAAACCTGGTCATCATGCTAAAGATTGTTATAAAAGGAAAGCTAATGAATCCAAACAGAAGTTCAGAAGACATAATGGAAATTATGTGAACAACGACACCTCTATCAATGATGGTTTTAAGAATCTAAAGTTATTTATTTCCAAAGATGCATTATCCGCAGAATTTGATGATGAAAGTGCATGGTTCATAGATTCAGGAGCCTCAGCTCATATGTCTTGTAACAAAGAATGGTTTGATCAATATCATGAGAACACAAATGATACACACATATATTTAGGAGATGACAGATCTCATAAGATTCAAGGATATGGAGTAATATGTGTGAATTTACCTAATGGGCAGATGAAACAAATCCACAATGTGTTGTATGTTCCAGGCATAAAAAAGAACTTGATATATGTTTCCACAATAACTGATCAAAATTTGAACGTCAAATTTATGCAGTCTAAATGTTTTGTGAAGGATATTCATAATCATTATAAAGTCATAGCCACAGGAACAAGAATTGGAGGTTTGTATAAGCTTGATGTAACAAGGGGCACTCATCAAGCATTAACGTCTACAACAATGTCAACAATTGATCTATGCCATCGCAGGTATGGACATCTTAATCAAAATGAATTAGTGCTACTTTAGAAGAAATTGATGGTTGAAGGAATTCCTGTTTTGAAAAATGGGCATATAGAATGTGAAGCTTGTGCACTAGGTAAACAACATAGGGAAGAATTTCCAGTGCATAAAGAGAAGAAACAGAGAGAGATAATTGAATTAATAGATATTGATGTCTGTGGTCCCATGCAAACCATGTCACTTGGAGGTGCAAGGTATTTTCTTATATTTGTTGATGAAAGATCTAGATTTACTTGGGCTTATTTTATAAGGAAAAATAGTGATGTATTTGAATATTTTAAGGAGTTTAAAACTATGGTGGAAAAACAGACAGGCAAATGCATCAAGATTCTAAGATCTTATCAAGGTGGAGAATATACCTTAGGAGATTTTGATAGCTACTGCAAGAACAATGAGATCATTCAACAATTCATTGTGTCTCATACACCACAAAAAAATGGTGTAGTTGAAAGGAAGAACAAGACATTAGTGAAATGTGCTCGCAGCATGTTGAAAGGTAAAAACATTTCTAATGGTTTTTGGGCAGAAGCCATTAACACTGTTGTTTACTTAAAGAATAGAAGTCCAACTAAGATTCTAGATTCAAAAACAC
>SNQJ01S0065056.1:0-23845 GCA_010110895.2 Picea sitchensis | reverse complement strand
GGAGGGGATGATTCATCTCTGTCTTCTATCAAATGGCCTAAAATCACAAATGGTTTTTCATCTTGCGGATTTATTGAATTAGTGGAGTTAGGAGAGGCATCGGGTTGTAACATTTTGGTCAGATATTTTTTAAATTCTTCATTTTTATCAATTCCAAAAATGGTACAGGGATCTTAATTTTCCGGATCTCATTCTCAAAAATGAAGGAGGGGGAAGGCTTCAAAATCTCTTTGGTTTCAGTAGGAGGATATTTTATCAGAAGTTGTGGGTTTTGAGAATCTTTTTCCTTGCTACTCACTATCATGGTCTTGGAAGAATTTTATTTCTGAACAGGCTGATTAGGGGCAGCACTTTTTTCTTCATTCTTCTTAGATCTTAGATTATATCTACTAGCATTTTCCTTCGTTTGTTATCCCTTGATTAACTCATTGATTTGAATATCCATTAAAAATTGCTCATAAGAGGATTGAGTCAAGTGTGGGGATGGGGATGAATCACCTAAACAGTGAATCTCAAGATCAGCCTCTACCTCCTCTTCTTCTTCATCAACAACCAGATTATTCTGAAAAGGAGCTTGAATCCTCTGATCATCTCTCTCTTTGTTTCTGGGATCTCTAGGAAGGATTTGGGGAGCATTGTTGGGTCTCTGGAAATTACCTCTATTTTCAATGTTTTGAGCATTTCTATATGGATGTCTTCCTTCTGATTTTAACTTCTCAATCTCAGTAGAAAGGGACTTTACTAATTTGGTCAACTCATCTACCTGTGAATAAACAACAGGAGAGTCAGAAGTGGAAGCTTCGGCTTTGTTTTTCCTCCTATCTCTGTCAGATTTTCCCGTGAGCTTATCTGAAGAAATTATGTTGGATTCTAACTCTAAGGAAGCATCCTTCATCTGAACTAAGGAAAGTGACCTTCTCTCTCTCAATAGAAGGAAAAACTCGGAGTCAAAATCACTGGCATAAGTGATTTTTTCCATGGTTTCAGTGGGTTTGATCTCATCAGGGATCTTCTTGTACATTTTGTTAAACCTTTTAGAAAAGTCAGAGACATACTCTCCTTCTTTCCTTTTCAAAGATCCAAATTCAGTGATATAATACAAAAAATCCTTTTTGTCACATCAATGCCTCAAGAAGGCTTCATCCAAGGCCTCAATACCTGTAATGGATCCAGGGGCCAAACCCCTAAACCACTTCCTAGATTCCCCAAAAAGGCTTTGGATGAAAACTCTCATCCAAACATATTCATTTTCAATATTTTGGTTATCTGCATAGATATAGAAAGCAACAAGATGTTCCTCAATTGTTATATCTTCTTCTCTTGTTTCAAAGGTAGAGTATTCAACAGGAAACTCTTCAAAATCTAGCCTTTTAGATACTTCAGCAAAAGATAAAGGAAGCTTACTTGATAAAACAACTGGAGTATCAAGAGTGGAATCAGGCAACTAACCAGAAGCACTTGTAGTAGCAGTAGAAAAACCTTTTTTAGAAGCTTTTCCCTTCTTGATTATATTCTCTAGGTTAGCCTCAGGTGGAACCAAAGGTAATTGTGGATTTGATCTTGTAAGTCTGACTTTAGGTGCCAGAGTTGAATCAATGGAGTCACCAGGTGCAAGATGCAATCTTCAAAATACCAATTCCTAATGCACCTTGAGAGCTAGTAAGCATTGTCGTTCTATCCTAGGGAAAAGTCTTCAAATCGTTCCCCGAAAATGGTGCCAAAAATGTTAGTACTAGGAGTCACCTTCTGATTGCAAGGAAGGTAAGCCCAGTACCCATCATATGATATGTGAAAGTATGAGATTTTTTTGAAAGGTCGAATGGAAAAACTCGGAATGATAATATCCTCACTCAGAAACAGGGCTAACATGTAAAAAAAAATAAGGTCTTGGCTAATTTCAACCAGTAGTTTGGTAGTAAATATGGATAGAAGGAAGACTTGAATGAGAAGAATGTAAGAGCTACTACAAACATCAGGTCCACAAAAGCCCAAAGGAAGAAAGTTTCTTAAAACAAGATCTTCTTGAAATTAGAAACTAAGGAGCTAAATAAACACCATGACAATAAAATGATCAAACATCCATCATATCATTACCACAGTCATCCATATGAAGCATTAAAATATCAACATTTAACATTAGAAGCAAATAGTCTGAAATAGGAGTTGATTTCTATTAATAAAAAAGTCTTAAGTCCAATACATACTAGATCACAGTCACTTTATCAAAAATATTACAATTTCTTGGGATCCTTTCTCTATCATCCGAACCCATTAAAGAAATTCATCTATCTATTTATAACAAGAAAGGGAGGCAACAGCTAGAGGTACGAGTTGGCCTCTTTTCCTTAAAAATCTCAGAACATTTATTTATTCTAACAACTAAGATAACAGCCTATGCTATAAAACATGGAAGTGTTGGTGACTAAACCCAATCATGATTCTAACTGCTTTGATCCTCTTTTGTTTCTCAACTCATGTTTTTCCATGTGTCTCTTTAGAGCTTGTAGTTGTCCCCTGCATGCCAACTGCTACTTCTGTCATTTATTACATTATTAACTTATCCAAAATTGTTGGCTTAGTCTTCCTATATCCATGGTGTTTGTTGGCTACTCCCTTGGGTATAAATTCTGTGTAGCGCCCCCTAAAATGAAACAAGGAGAGAAGGTAGCGCCTATGGGTAGCATCCCTGTGTTTCATGTCTGTGGCTACATTTGTCCTCTGTTGAAAAATTGAGTAGTGCATGTGTGTAAACCTGCTCTCTGTAAGATATTATGTAGTGTCTGTGGGTAGTGCCCCTGTGTAACAATTCTTCATTCTGTAAAATATTACGTAGCGCCACCTACGTTGTGTCTGCATAAGGGTTTGGGTAGCTATGTCGAAATGCAATGTCTTTGACTCCTGAATGTGTGTAGATTTGTTTGTGTCCTTCCATGATGACAAATCAATTTACTTAGGTGCTTTTACCACTGAGTGAAACTAGTACTTGGAAAAAACTCGAAAATTCATATAGCTAAACACCTAGAAGCCTATATAGGTGGAAAAACTTAATATGTGCATATCAGTTAACCTTCCCAAGAAGGAACAAATTTCAAAAATGGGGTTTACCACTACCAGTTCCTTTTCCATTTTAACACTTAGCCTCACACTCTTCCTGGTGGAACGAGTGTCTTCGACTAACTTAGTAGACTTCTTCTTCTTAGCACTGGTAGGCTTCTTCAGTATAGTTGTGCTCTCCTTAGCTACTGGTTTGTCATCTTCAATGGCAACCTCAACCAACACCTGTAAATTATTTTGGGTTACTTCATCTTGGAAATGCTCCAGTTCTACCTTTAACTTCATGTTTTGAGCCTGGAAACCCATGTTCTGTCTATAAATATTCTTCAGCTGTTTACGAAGAGGCAGAGCCTTTCTCGCTGCCAACCTAGCCAAGTCCAGGGTATGGTTGTAGCCAATCATGAGCTCATTCATCTGAGCCAAGTGGATCATGTCTTCTTCTTTGAGACAAACTATTTCTCTCCTTGCATCCCTAAGCTGCTTAATAAGTCTTTTGTAGGTCTGGATGCCAAGGGGGTTGGGGACATGTGCAGTCTCAGCAGGCTTTTTCTCATCCTTTTCTTCCATCTATACAGGAGTTTCCTTGCATGTTTCACCAGTCTTCTCAAAACCTTTTCCTTTATGCATCTTCTCTTGCACAACAACCTTTTCTTTATTTTTTATAGGTTTTTTACAATCCTTCACAGGGATTTCATCTTCCCTCTCCAAAGGTATTTTGGTACCTTTACCCTTGATTTTATGTACAGGGGTTTCTTGTAAAGGTTGTCCTTTGAAATCCCCCGTAGGAATTGATGACCTTGTGAAAGGTCTTTTACCTTTGATTTCAGCTGATGAATAAGGAGAGGGAAAGAGAAGCTTCTTCCCTTTTTTTGATGTCACCTTGGTAGAAGATGGAACTTCTTCTAACCCTGGTGGAGGTGGTGGTGAGAAATATCTATGTGGGGAAGGACAGACCTCCTCCTTAGCTTCTCTGAGCTACTTATTGATCTTTAAAATAGGGGCTCTGCCCTTTCTCTTCTTGTTGATCCCTATTTTAGTACTCGTAGGTGATGAAGAGCCTGCAATTTGTGATTGGGGGGTAGGTGTTGGGTCCAGCTTAAAGTGAGAAGAGACCAAAAAATTCTCCCAAGAGATATCTTTCTTTCCCAACTCTTCAGAGACAAGCATCCTGATAAGTCCAGAGAGGAAAAGACTGGAGTCCACATCCTTGGATTTTTCTTGCACCCTNATATTCCATTTTACCTATACTTCTCAGCAGGTAATATGGAATATTCATCTGAACCTTACCAGTAAAATGCAACAACAACCTTATGTGGTAATGGTATAGGGTGTTAAATCTCCCTTCACAACTAAATATCTCTGTATGATTTTCAACATTCTGTCAAACTGGTCAATCAACTGATTCCTTGGCACATTCTTAGATAAATCATTGGCTTGGTATTCAGGCTTGTAAATATCTTTAACGAAAGGTGAACTCAATACCATCGCCTTGAACAAATTTTCTCCTGAAATGTGAATCCTTGTTGCAGCTGAGATGGAGGCTTCAGTCACCTCAAATTCCAAATCTCCAACTCTAGTTTTCTTGCCATCAAAATATAGTTCAATTTGTTTTGCTACTTCTGAGTGGCCTCTCTACATGTTCTGGAAGAAAGAGAGGCATCCTACTCTTCGAAACATTTCCCTTGCCATGGGATTTGTGTCAAAAAGGCGCATGTCCATAGGTTTTGTTCGAACTATCTTGCCACCTTTGTGTGCTTTCTTCGACTGAGGGTTCTCCATGACTCAGAAAGAGGGTTCTTAAGAGGCTGTAAGGGATGTTATTGACCAGAAAACTTCAATTTAAGTCTCAAAAGCACAAGGATGGCCCTCCAAATTAATAGTGCTTAGAAAATGAATTTGGCTATGAGAAATGGACTTTCATGCTCATACAAGTTTTCAGAGTGTAGACTATGAGGAAGTTATTCCGAACTAACTCTTCATACAGGATAAAAAGAAGAAAAGGATAATCAGAGAGGTTTGAGCAGTTCCTCTGCATAGCGCAATGCATACACAGAGGATGGGTTATTTCAGGCCTGTGAATTTCAAAAGCTATGACTAAACACACTAATCAGACTATGGATACGAGCGACCATGTTTACAAGAATGCAAATATGGCTCCCACACTACCCTGCAAGCTTAGCAAACCAAAACCCAAGCACAAATATCCTATGAAAATTAATATGCGAAGGAGGTTGCACATGATACTTGTGAAGTTGACAACTGTTGAGCTCCTCACCGCGAACTTAGGATGAGATTGAGGAAACTTCAGCCCTAAAATTTGTCACAGCATCGGATTTAGTGGACAAGTGATCGTCTAAACTGAACTGGAAAACTTATGCAACGCATCACTGCTGAAGTTTTCAAATTTAGAAACCGTTACCAAGGATCATAAATGCAAGATCTTTTGAAAGCATTTCAACCGACTTCAGGCACTGAAAACAAGGGTTAAGGTATCAGTCGTGGAAATCATGACTTGGAGTGGGTGCATGATAATCATGACAGGTGCTACGAAATGCCTGTTGAGTGGGCAACATTCTCCAAATCAAAAAATGATTGGATAGGTGAGTGGGGATGATGAGGTATGCATGCAAGGTCATGAGTGATGAGAGAGGTGTGTCACATCAGCCTGGTCATGGGAGGTATCAACCTAGGGATGAATCACGAGAGGGGACATAAAGAATAGACCATGATCTCATAAGGGTTTAAGGACCAAAAATTGAATTGTGGATCAACACATGAGCTATGACTCAAATTTTTTGTCATCCTAAGGGGTCCTATCATAAATTACATTTAATCGATGAGAAATTCATTTTAAAGAGAAAATAAGAATCTAAGGTTTTTTTTTTAAATTTTTCTTTTTTAACAAAAACAAACTAAGAGACCCAAGGCGACTTAGTGTGATAACAGTATCCACTGGATCCAGAGGGATTAGGATGCAGAGGGTTATGCAAAACAGACCCAATAACACCATTATTTGCATGAGATTCCCCCAATCCAGACAAGTCACATGAGCAAGAGCAATGGGAATCATGAAGAATGGTATATAAATACAAATACTAGGCATACATGAGGTCATATTATTGTTCCTTTTGGATGGATTCCTCCTCACTCCTATGCATGATCATGGCTACATACCTAGAAATGGGAGGAAGAAGTGACTTTAGGAACTAGTCCATAAGGAATCTATCATTTATATCATTTTTTCATAAGCCACGTCTTCTACAACATTTATGGATGTGATAAGTGATATGGGTGGGTATAGTCTAATAGAATTTGGTTAAAATATCTATCCTTACGTCATGATGGAATGAAAGATGGAAGACTGCCAGGATAACATTTTCTATGGATTCAAAGGTGGTATTGGTACCATGTGGTTGGTCTATGTATCATTTGGTAGTTGCACCCATAAGAGTGCACTGAAAGAGCCTCAAACTAATTGAATATTTCATTATGTTGTTGGGGGAACAACAAATATGGAAGTACATGATGTGGTTTGAGAGATATTATCTGAGATGATCTTTAAACCGAGGGATGTCTGAGGGAAGCTTAGGTGGCATAATGGCCAATTGACATCATGCTAGATAGTATCATTGATAATAAAAAAATAAAAATTGGGAGATTCAAAACGACCATGTAAGGAAGAATGGGCTAGCTGAAATTATCCCGTGTCATGGGAAAACCCATGTGTAACTCAAGTTAGATGAATATGAACTAGTAGAAGAAGAACTATTTTCATAAGCATAGGAACCAACAATCCTTAAAGGGGATGAGGATTCAAAATTCAGGGAAGAAGAACCTCTCCAATATGAGGAAGAATATCTTGAAGGGAGGTTGGGTGGAGGAACCCAAATTTTTTAAGTAAGGTATATAATACGTCTAATAGAAAACAAAGGTTGAAGGCCTCGTAGCCTACAAGATAGTATCCTTGGGGTAGTTATGATTCTTAGGTGAAAATATATCTCTAAGATGAAAGAATTCAAATAAATTCTACAGTAACAAAGAAACTAATTAAAAAATCAATAACTATGTGCTCAAGTGGTGCAATAAGTGGTTTGATGTGTTTTTAGATCAATAAAAGGGTATCCTAATCAAATATTCATCCTATAAAAGGAAAAGAATATAGCCTATGATATGGACTAGATGCACTCAAAAAAGTCATATACTATGGTTAAGGGTGTTACAATAAACTAACAATAGGGGGAGATGAGGCCCCTTGTGTAGATGAGTGAAGGTATGAAAGAGACATTTATAACTATGGGGAAATGGGTAATGAAGTCCAAAAGTCTCATAGAAATATGTCTCAATATCCCTCCCTCTTGTGAGATCCACCTAGGTAATCATACATATTATAAGGGCCACTAACCTACCTCTTCATAGACATGTGTAACAAGTTGCCTTAACTTCAAGATGAAATCAATATGTTGGGGGATATTCAAAARTGAAAGAGCTATGAGTCTCAATCACACCTTCAGTCCTAACCTTGGAATTATCCAATCTAAAGAGCATGCGTGTTGATAAGTAGGTTATGACCGTGTCTGATAGAAATGATTTTAAGGTACCCTAAATGGCAACCATTGTGTCTCAGTGTGAGATGATTATGGGGTGTTATTTGGATGTCTATCCCCATAATCCTAACCTAACTACAATATTATTTTGGGCCCAAGTGGGATTATTTGTGTTAGATTAAGTGGTTAATTTAGGTTTATATTRGGGTCATGAACCAAACAAATAATTTAGGTGTGAAGTGTGTGCATGTGTGGCGTKTTCAACTTCAAATAAAAATTCTTGGAAATAAAGTAAATGGCAACAACTGGAAGCTAAAATTGAAAAGMAAGCTACAACTAAGACAAATAATAAAGAATAATATTTTTTTCTTTATCWTAATTCAATTTCAGAATGAAATRATCTTTATAAATTTCATATTCAKAAATGAATGCAAACAACCTTAAACTAGGGCTTCACAAKCATCAAATTCCAAAKAAGAAAGTCKTTAAAAGAAAGMAAAATATTAGGAATCTAAAGMGACCCTTTTATTTCACTAAATGGACTTTATAATATGAATTATATAGCTAACTAAAACAAMAAATAAATTAGGTCTAAAACATGAAAAAGAAATCAAAATCCAAGCTGGAAAAATACAAACAAAGGCTTCTCACACAAACCCCAAACTAGGGAAAATACTAAGGAAAGAATGAATGTTTTTCTATATCCTAAATTTATGCAAGAAAGATATCTGTAAGGGATAAATATCAAAGTAAAATTATATCCTATAGCATACTATAACATAAAATGAAAATGCAAACTAAAATAAATCAAGAAGGGAAGATATACCCTATGGGGTTTCTTTCTCAATCTGTGATACCTCTAAAAGAAATAACTTCATATTGTTGGAATATTGAGAGGGGGGTGAATCAATATCAGTACTTAATACCACTTTTAATCACAACATGTATTCTTTAACTTTATTAGCAGTATTCAATGGTTTATCAATTATGCATTCAATACATTATTGCATCATAAACATTATCATCCATTGGTGCATAATAAACAATCATAGACACGTCCACAGATACAAAGTACACCAATATTTACATGGAAACCCAATGCAGGAGAAAACCACCGAATGATTTTCTAATAAGTCAAAGAATCACATTGAAGGAAGCACCAACTTCCAATTCTCTAGCTCCAACTGGAAGGAGGATCCAACCCCCTAATTTCTCAAGCTCCAACTTGAAGGAATCTCCAACTCCCTAATTATTTGGCTCCAACCAAAAGGAGGCTACAACCCCCTGAGTTCTCTGGCTACAACCAGAAGGTGGTTACAACCACCTAGTTCTTAGAATCCAACCTGAAGGAACCTCCAACTCCCTGATTCTCTGACACCAACCAGAAATAGGATACAACCCCCTTTCCTTTCCCTGTCCAACCACCATGAAATATAAGTGCCAAAAAACTTATATTGCCACTGTCATTCTGTCACAGTCAAGCTGTCATTGTGTCCAACCTGTCATTTTCATTATCTCATCCATGAAACTAGATCCACTCCCATCCACATGAAACTCATGCCAAGATCACCAATAACATATCTCAAACCATATTCCCAATATCACCACCACATGCATCTACCAAGCATGTACCAAGATCACCACATACCATCACAAGATATGTGTCTCAACCAAGTACCAACCTATACCATGCATAAATATGTACCACAACATGTACCATTAACCATGTACCATAACAAGCACATCAACCATGCACCAAACCTGCACCATACCAAGTATCAATCATGTACAATACCATGTGCCAACCATGCCAATCAACCATGTACATTAACACCATACCATGTACCAATAATATACCATATCATGCCATACACCATATACCAATAAACCAATAAATTCACCATCAATGTATCTCAACAAGTATACCTCAATCAACATGTACAATACATCTAATATGTACCACAAGACATATACCAAAAAGTCACAAAGACATGCCTCAAGCATGCTCCACAAAATCACCAAGATGCAACTTCAAACTAAGCATATAAGCATACCTATGATCCTGTAGCTGACCCAATGTATGTGATCACATATTTATAGACCTTCCTCAACTTCAACAACAAGAGAATATCATCTTCATCAAACTTTACCTTAGTCTCATGAGACTAGTTTTTGGATTAGTCAACAACCCTAAAGTTCAACAAGAATAAATATGTAACTGTAATGAATAAAGGTATGAAAATTGTACACAATATTATTCAATGTCTTCTCTAAAATTCCTCCAAGTTTCACTGCTTGGAACATCCCATAAACGGAGTTACAACAAAAATGGTAGACCTTGTTGAATTATGGCTTATTCTAGAGAGAGAACTTGTAGAGCATGCCACGCATGGAATATTTCATATATGGATCTAAAAATTTCACACAACATAATATGGCATGTATTGTATCTAATTATTTTTTTCTCACTAAATTTGGATCTTCTATGAATACTTTATGATTGTTTTACCCGGAACACCTATTTAAAACTAGTTTAAGGACTAGTCAAATGCCCTATCGTCCATAGAGTGTATATCCCAAAATGAAATGACCCAGAAGATGCAATTTCTACCATAGATACCTTGATATGTTGTCTCAATGGCCTCCATTTTTTTCTATCTGAATCATTCCATAAAAAAATGTTACTACGAAAATGGTGAGATGACCTATAAATAACATACCTTAGAACACATCATTAAAAGACTTCATCCTCCCTTGGATTTTCGGCCTTCTTTACTTCACCTTCCCTCTGAAATTCGCCTCAGATCGTGTTGGTTACCTCAGTCACTTATATATATTCAATATACTCAATAGGTGCTAATGGGAGTCTCTTGATCTCTTATTTATACTTCCCAGGTGCCTTCATTTCGGGGTTATCTTGTAACTATTTTACCCATCTTCCTTGTTTTAGGGCTAACCCACATTATTGTTGCAACTTCTTTACCCATAATTAGTCAACTCATAATTTCTTGTTGCAACTAATTTATTTTTAATTACTTTCTTGTTGTCTTCCTTTAGGGGCTAACTTGTAATTGTTTTACCCATCTTCCTTCTTTTAGGGATAACCCACATTCTTATTGCAACTACTTTACCCATAATTAGTCAACTCATAATTTCTTGTTGTAACTAATTACTTTTTATATATTTTCTTATTTCAACAAATTTACCCATTATTAACTCCTAGTTGCAACCACTTTCACTAGTAAACTTCTTGATGACTTTCTAGGAGCTTCTAGAATAATTGACTTCTTGTTGACCTTCTAAAGGCTTCTAGATTACTCTAAAGGGTTCTCCAACTTCACAAGGCCATATCTCCCTAACCGTGAGGAGTTATGTGATGTACCACATATCACCGGAAATAAAACGACATGTACTAACCATCCATGATAGTCTTACCTGCATTTTAACTGATCTTCATGTCCAAATACATCAAACAAACTCAGTTTCCTTAACCACACCAATGGGGCTACCAGAATGTGCTACCAGACATACTCAAGGGTTGACATCAATCTCTAAGGGTTGACATCAATCTAAAATATCACTCGCCAAGGGTTGACGTCAATGAAAACCAATTATCCAAACCAATTGTCCATCAACATAAACCATTTGTTCAACAATATCCCCCTTTTGGAATTGATGGCAACACCAACATTGATGGAAACACTTAGTCATGTTCATTCTCCCTGTGATCATCGCTCCTCATCAATGTTTCTATATCTCCCCCTTTGACATAAATGGAAAAGGGTATATCCCTTTGGGGCTGCTCCCCCTTACTGAACTCTCCTTGGGGCTGCTCCCTCTATCTGCAATGTTCTTTGGAATGCTCCCCCTATCTAAACTATCCTTGGAGTTTCTCCCCTTGTCTTCATACCTCTTATTACACTCTCTCTCCCTTTGACAAAGGATTAAGTCCCCCTATCGATATGTCTCCCCCTGACATTGTACCTGTTCTAACCAATCATGGTTAAGAGAATAGATCCCCCTGTGGGTATGTCTCCATGTATGTATGCTATTGATCTTCATTTCTAGATCTCTCTCTCTGATGATTTGACTACACACTGATTTGTAGATCAATGTAGTTATTCATGTACTTGCTTCCTTTTGGAGTTATTCTCCATTGGTTCTTGCTTGTGTAAATAAACTGACATATATAAAAAGAATTCAAGATTAAGCATTCAAATAATCATCCAACATTATTTGAACCAATCTTTGAATCAATATTTGAACCACTCTCTTAACCAATCTATGAATCCATCTCTTTCCATACTGTCCAAGACTCTCCTACTCAATTGTCCACAATGTTGACCCATCTGCCACTGTACTATCATGAAGTCTTCACTGCTACAACTGATCATCAAATGTCAACTATGTCCATCGGTATTCTCTATCTATAAACCAAACTCTGCATATTTGGAACAACTTGTGTTGAATATATCTATGTATGAATACAATCATAGACTTTTGCCTGTGTAATTTTCCAACTAATCAATATGTCATATTGTACTTCTTCTAGCTGATTGCTCTGATTATGTCTACCCAAACTCTGTGATTTTCTCGAAGGATGGTTCTCTGATCTATCTCAGCTACTGCATTGACTCCCCCTGTCTAGTATTCATATTACCTGGGAGTCTCCTAGCCAGATGGCTTAGAATAATACCTTATTTGACGTGGAGTCATCTTCCTCTCTGTCTGTAGAGTCATCATCCCTCTAAACTTTGAGTTCTTCATTTCTACCTATGGATTGATCTCGCTCTATAATTCCTGAAAGTACAATATCTTGAACATGTTCCTTATTTACCCGCTCTTTTCTTTCTCACATTACTGTAAATGTTGTGATATTTGGAACATGTTCTTGATTCACTCATCCTTCTTTTCTTTCATTTCTTGTCCAAACCTTTCTGTATAAGACATCTTCCTTTTTCTCTATAGATTTTTCTTCATCTCGTACAATTTCCAATCTTGCAATTTCTGGGATCTGGTATTTATTCACATGTTCTTCTTGCCTTATTTTCCATAGTTTCTTATATCTGATATTAGCTTTCTCTTTCATGGAAGTATCGATCATGCTTCTAAAATCACAAGCTATGTGTCCATAGTTATGACATTTGTAACATTCAATGATACGTGGGGCCACATAAGATTTTCTTGTTTTAACATTTCTTTCATAAGCCCTGCAATCTGCAACCTTATGTCCAAAGTTAGTACAATAAAAAAAACGACCATAAAATAAATTTACATACCTGGGAGTAAATGATCTTCTTTGTGGTGTAATCCTTCTGAATTCATGTCTTGGTTGATCATAATCTTCTCTTCTGTGGATCCTTTCATTATGGTTGAAGATTCTTTGTTGCCTAAATGTGATAGGTCTTGTTGAATATGTATCTCTATTATACTCATTCTTCTTTGATTTCGGCTGACCATGATTCCTTCCTTTAAGTACTTCTGCATAACTCTTACTCTTTTCTTCTTTCTTCTTTTCTTGAAACATGGAATGCTTATCTTCATTCTCTACTGTTGATGTGGATGCTTTTTTCTCTTCAACGTTCTTATTGAGATTGATGATTTTACTTCTCAATGTGAAAACTTATTCTTCAAGTTTCTCAACCACTTCTTCTTTCTTCATCGTCTGAATGTTCATGACTTCTTTTGTTCTCTTTACTTCTTCAGGTTGGATCTTGAATGTGATTATTTCATCTTCATGTTCTCTTTCTCGTTGAATGAATTATGCTTCATGATTCTTTTCCTTTTCAATCTCATTATTTTATTCTACTTCATTGGGATTTTTTGTCTCATCACTTTCAATCCTCAAATAAGGGCATCCAATTTCAAGATGTCCTACTTCTTCACAATTAAATAAAAAATGCATACTTCGATTGAATTTTCACTCTTCTTCTTTTGAATCTATCTAGCATGATGAGAAACTTACCTCTTGTTATGTACCTGCTTCTTCTTTAGAAATCTATGACTCTGTGATGGGAGAAGAATAGATATTGTGCATCTTATCCCAGAGTTCTTTATCTTATGAACATTTTCCTACTTTTTCCTTTACTGAATCGGGTAATCCCTCCAAGATAAAATCCTTTGCTATTTTTTTGTTCATTTTCAATTCCTTTTTGGCTTCGGTATTTGTAGGTTTCTTTATAGTGGTGTATCCTATAAAAACTGAGTTCCAAACATCATATCATTGTGCCTGTAAAAATACTTTCATCCTGATACTCCACATTTCATACTTTAGACCCTTCTGACCATTGAATATTGATGTTCCATTCACACTACACATTTTTACTCCATTCATATTGTACTCCATGATCTAGTTTCCAGTGGTTAAACTATTTCTTGGAGGACCTACTCTGATACCAATTGTTGGAATAGTAAGAGGGGGAGTGAATCAATATGAGCAATTAATACCAATTTTAATCACAATATGTATTCTTTAACTTTATCAACAATATTCAATGGTTTATCAGTTATGCATTCAATACATTATTGCATCATAAATATTATCATTCACCAAGGCATAATAAACAATCATATACACATCCACAAATACACAGTACACCAATATTTACGTGGAAACCCAATGTGGGAAAAAACCACAGAATTCTTTTATTTTATGTCAAAGAATTACATTCAAGGAAGCGCCAATTTCCAATTCTCCAACTCCAACTGGAAGGAGGCTCCAACCCCCTAGTTTCTCATGATCCAACCTAAAGGAAGCTCCAACTCCCTAATTCTCTCGCTCCAACCAGAAGGAGGCTACAACCCCTTGAGTTCTCGGAATCCAACCGTAAGGTGGTTAGAACCACCTAGTTCTCAAGATCCAACCTGAAGGAATATCCAACTCCCTAATTCTCCAACACCAACCGAAAGGAGGATACAACCCCCTTTCCTTGCCCCTCCCAACTAATATGAAATATAAGTGTCAAACAATTGATACTCCCACTGTCACTCTGTCACTGTCAACCTATCATTGTATCGAACCTGTCATTTTCATTGTCACTACCACTATCACTGTCTCATCCACTAAACCATATCCACTCCCAACCACATGCAACTCGTGCCAATATCACCCATAGCATATCTCAAACCATATTCCCAACATCACCACCACATGCCTCTACCAAGCATGTACCAAGATCACCACATACCATCACAAGATATGTGTCTCAACCAAGTACCAACCTATACCATGAATCAATATGTACCACAACCTATACCATAACAAGTGTATCAACCATGCACCAAACCTGTATCATACCAAGTATCAATCATGTACCATACCATGTGTCAACCATGCACATCAACTATGTATATCAACCATGTACATTAACACCATACCATGTACCAATCATATACCATATCATGTCATACACCATATAACAATAAACCAAGAAATGCACCAACAATGTATCTCAACAAGTAGACCTCAACCAATATGTACCACAATACATGTACCAAAAACTCACCAAGACATGCCTCAAGCATGCACCAGAAAATAATCAAGATCCAACTTCAAACTAAGCATACAAACATACCTCTAATCCTGTATCTGACTTGGTGTATGTGATCACAGACCCGCATACCTTCCTCGACTTTAGCAACAAAAGAATAGCATTTTCATCAAACTTTACCTTAGTCTCATGGGACTAGTTTTTTTATTAGTGAACAAAACTAAAGTTCAACAAGCATAACTATGGACCTGTAATGAATAAAGGTATGCAAATTATACAAAATATTATTCAATGTCTTCTCTACAATTCCTCCAAGAAATGGAGTTATAGAAAAACGAGTAGACCTTGTTGAGTTATGGCTTATTCTAGAGAGTGATCTTGTAGAGCATGCCATGCATGGAATATTTTATATATGGATATGGAAATTGTAAACAACATACTAAGTCATGTAATAAATCTAATTCATTTGGTCTCATTAAATTTGGATCTTCTATGAAGAATTTATGATTTCTTTACCCGAAACACTTGTTTAAAACTAGTTTCAGGACTAGTCAAAAGCCCTATCTTCCATAAAGTTTATCTCCCAAACGAAAATGAACCAAAAGTTGTAATTTCTACCATGGGTACCTTGATATTTTTTCTCAACAACCTCTTATTTTCTCTATCTGAATCATTCTAGAAAAAAATTATTGCAAAAATGGTGAGATGACCTGTAAATAACATACCTTAGAACACATCATTAAAACACTTCATCCTCCCTTGGATTTTCGGCCTTCTTTACTTCACCTTCCCTCTAAAATTCACCTCATATCTCCTTTGTTATCTTAGTCACTTATAGATATTCAATATACACAATAGGTGCTATTGGGAGTCTCTTGATCTCTTATTTATACTACCCAAGTGCTTGGCTTTAGGGGTTATCTTGTAACTGTTTTACCCATCTTCCTTGTTTTAGGGTTAACCCAAATTATCATTGCAACTACTTTACCCATAATTATTCAACTCATAATTTTTTGTTGCAACTAATTTATTTTAATCACTTTCTTGTTGTCTTCCTTTAGGGGCTAACTTGTAACTATTTTACCCATCTTCCTTGTTTTAGGGCTAACCCACATTCTTGTTGCAACTACTTTACACATAATTAGTCAACTCATAATTTCTTGTTGTAACTAATTAGTTTTTAATTATTTTCTTATTTCAACAGCTTTACCCATTATTAACTCCTAGTTTCTACCACTTTGACTAGTAAACTTCTTGATGACTTTCTAGGAGCTTCTAGAATAATTGACTTCTTGTTGACCTTCTAGGGGCTTCTAGATTACTCTAAAGGGTTCTCCAACTTCACAAGGCCATATCTCCCTAACCGTGTGGAATTATGTGGTGTACCACATATCACCAGAAACAACACGACATGTACTAACCATCCATGATAGTATTACTTTCATTTTCACTGATATTCATGTCCAAATACCTCGAACAAACTCGGGTTCCTTAACCACACCTCTTGGGCTACCAGAATGTGCTACCGGGCATACTCAAGTGTTGACATCAATCTCCAAGGGTTGACATCAATCTACAATATCACTCTCCAAGGGTTGACATAAATGACAACCAACTATCCAAACCAAGTATCCATCAATCTAAACCAACTATCCAACACACATATAGCATGATCATTATAAAGAATGTAAACAAACCCTAAAACACACTCAAGATGCCAAGAAAAAACCTAGAAAAATGAAAAAAAAATGATTTTTGGACCATGTGCATAACATTACCATGTTTTTCACATTGGCATTGTAGGAATTTCCCCCAAAAAGTTCCCTGGCTCTAGAGGGTATTTTGAAGAATGAATGTTTTTTTATAGGGTATATCTAAAGGTTTTCAACCCAATTTTTCCTATAGATATAGCACAGAAAGCAGCAACAATAAAAAAAAGTCCCAAAAACTCAAAGATTAGAGGGGATAGGGGGGATTGAACACACACCCACAACCAGTGAATAGAAATAGGTTCACTCCCCATTGGAGTCACCAATATTTTGGTGTAAATATACAACAAGGATGTGCAAATTTCCATATCTATAGGTTGTGATCTAGATACAGAAAAATATAGAGCTAAAGCATGAAAAAACACACTTTAAAAATGAATCCACATAAAATTAAACCCTAGTCTATCATATGAAAGAAACAAACTACAAATATCAAAGAGAAATATACAAGTTTAAATAATTCAAATGAAACTATATACCCAATGGAAGAAATATTACATTTCACCTATGAAGAAGACCTTTGAAGAAGATGGCTCCAAGATCCCCTCCTTGGGAGGGTCCTTTTCTTCCCAAGTATGATCTTAATCCCCTCTCTTTGGTTGTAAGTATATTGTATGTGAAATATAGTTATCAAGAGAAAGTATTTCTCTTGAGTTCTAGGGAAATTCTAATAGCATATACTTACTTGTGTGGATAGATGATGAGAATGGAGAGACCTCCCAGTTTTTATAAGAAAAATAATGGTTAAAACCCTTTGATATGGTCATAATAAACAATGATTAATGACTAAAAAAAGGATAAAAAATACAACAAGGGTTTATATATGTCCACTTTCGGTTATTTTACGTTTTTGGAAAATTCTTGGTAGAAACAGTCAAAATCAAAGTTTTTATGAGCATGTGTAGATTTTGAGGGAGATTATGCACATACAACACACTTAATAGGGGGGGAAAGTGCATTGAACCATTTTGAGTAAGAAATTTTCATGTGTTTCTTGAGGTCTAATGGAGGTGGAATGAATGGTAAATATTTTTTTAGTGTATTTCAGTGAACTTGTGGATTTGTCACAAGTGAGCCATTTTTGGGTGATAACATCCTTAGCTCACTAGATGAATTCTCAAAGAAACCAATATTTCTCAACCTCATATCCACCCTTCTCATAGTATTCAGGTATCCTCAAGGCAGACATGCTTTGTTTTTCCTCCATACTATTATAAATAAACCCTATTAGGATAAATCCTCGCGATCCTATATGATTAATTAGGTTCTGATTCTAACTACTACCTCCTTGATTAACACCTAACTAATTTCCATGATTACCACTATGTTGACTACTACCTTCACCTAATCTTAACTAATTATTATTGGAAGGAAAATTTAAATCAACAAAAATTTCTAACAACACCTTATCTTTTGGTGTTGCTTGGGGTGTGGCTAGGACTGGGCTATGTCCACTAACAATAAGTAGTACTTCCATTGTTTGGTACTTCTTTGAACAATCAAAACCATATCAGGGAGTGCATCTTCTAGGTAAACTTCACATCCTACACCAATATTCTCTATTTATTCTTATTCTGGCTAGAACATCACTCCTTTTAACCATAGTTATCCCTCATCAATATGGAATTTCACATATACCAATACCCCTTTGCATATCAGTCCCTCAGACCTTGACAACTCTACTTTTACTCTTATCTCTCTCATTACACTTATTTCTAATACCCAACCTCTCTCTCTCTCTCTCTCTCTATGTTATAGTGTCATTCGACACCACATATGCTTATGATGACTCATTGGCATCAGTTACATCCCTTTCTCTACTTGCAAGACCAAAATACCCCTTTTCCTCCCAAAAAATATTTTTAAAACCCCATGTTGCTTAATGAACACGACTCTCATTAAGGAAACTCGCATACATACACCAATTTTTAGTTAGCAACCCCCGTACATGTTAATTTGGCTCAAAAAATAATATATCCCGACATTTAGGATGAAGTTGATGGGTTCCTCAAGTTCCTATCCTCCTATATTTCATCCATAACTACTCCAACTGTAAAAAAGGGGTATAAATTAGAGCCTTGTAGTGGAGGAAAAACAGAACATAGAAATGCATCCTTATGTTGGAATTTTCATTATAGTCCTAGAAGTCCCCTTTTCCTCTTGCATCTAAGATTGTCCTTCTCATCTGAAAAACCTTGTTTTCAAAAGTTTTGTTCTCCTTATCTTGTTAGGAAGAAATCCTTTGTCTTCCTTAGACCTATTTGAACTCAAAGTTTTGGAGTTTTTTCTTGTTATCTTTGCCCTTGGGTGAAGTAACTTGGAGCCAAGTTTCGGGACCGTGCCATAGTGGTTACAAGTTGTAACCAAATTCTATGTTGTTCATAATAAAATATCTCTTGTTCTCAGCCAGGTCTATTTGTTTATTCATGATTTTGATGAGATAATCTAAATCTTCTATTGAATCTATTATGAAAATTGAAATGATCATGTCTAGTTAGTTAGCAGATAACTACCTATATGTAGTTTCTTGTCTCTTTGCTTGCATGAGTTTTTAGAGGATTTTTGTGAAAGAGTTATGGAGTGAAAGTTCTTGAGTGGAATCGACATCAAACCTTAAAATCCAGGTTTGTTCTCTTTGCTATCCTTTGAAAGTTAGTTATTGCAAAGTAGTTACTTTTAATTAACTACTTGGTTTGAGTCCAAGGGTGGTGTTTTAGGGTACTGCTTTGTTGTGGTCCTGACCCATAGCCATAGGACTTAGTATTTTGTAAAAGAATTGGAAACTCCACTGGAGATTCTCCCTTTTGGGGTTGTTAGGGGGTACAAGCGGAAAACGAAAAGTTGCAAGAATAATTTTATACATTGAAAGACAAACTTTCTGGTAAATCACATTTGATGGGAGAAAGACACTTAATTTGGGATAAAATTATAGAGAAAATAAATAAAATGTGGAAAAGCTTTATAATTATGGAAGAAGAGGCTTCCTTGGTCAGAAAGTTGAAAAGGAGGTTGAAACTACATAACACGAAATAAGGAATAAGCCTCAGAGTGTTAACAATATTATCAAAGTTCTTAACTCCAAGACAAAAGAAGAATTAAATCAAATTGGGGTTAAATACAAAACAAGTAAAATCATGGAAGTTGAAAAGTTCCTTAGTAAAAGGAGCTTAATTCAACAAGTTCTGACCAACACCTATGTCGTGCGTTTAAGTCACTCTGCGTAAATATGTGTTGCAACCCAGAGTGATCTGTCTTTAGTTCGATTTTTCATCCAATCAGATAATGTCTCCATAATCTCAAGGCATATACAATGGCCAATAACTCCAAATCATGCGTTGTGTAGTTCTCCTCGTTCTTTCTTAACTTCCTTGAGAAATAAGTGATCACTCGATTGTCTTGCATTAATACTCTGCCTAAATCTTCCCTAGATGTGTCCGTGCATACCAAGAATTCATTGTCCATGTTGGGGAATTTTTAGTATCAGCACTGTCGTCAACAACTCCTTGATCCTTTGAAATGCCTCCGCGCATTTCTCGCTCCATAAAAACTTCTTGTTTTTCTTATGCAGTTCCATGATCAAATTTGCTATCTTTGAAAAACCTTTGAAGAACCATCGGTAATATCCTGCTAAACCCATAAAGATGTGTACTTCGTGTACGTTTGTCGGTGCAGGACAATCCATAACAGCCTCCAATTTTGTTGGATCCACAGTGATACCTTCACCAGATATAGCATGCCCTAAGTAATGAATCTTCGATTAGTAGAAGGATCATTTCGACAGTTTCCTGTATAATTTGTTTTCTCATAAACACTGTAGTACCAAGATTAAATGGTCATCATTTTCTTATTTCATCCGAGAATATATAAATATTTCATCAATGAATACTTGAACAAACTTGTCCAAGTATTCGCGGAACACCCCATTCATCAAACTCATGAATACCCCTGGGTCGTTTGTCAGTCCAAACGGTAAAATGGTAAACTCGTAGTGTCTGAACCTTGTCTTGAATGTGGTCTTAGGAATATCTCCCTCTTTAATTTGTAACTGGTGATATCCTAATCTCAAGTTGATCTTTGAAAACACCATCGTGCCTTTCATTTGATCAAACAAATCATTTATTCTTGGCAACAGATATCGGTTCTTGATTGTCGCTTTGTTCAGTTGACGGTAGTCAATACAAAGTATCCACGATCCATCCTTCTTCCTTATGAAAATAACAGGCGCACCCCAAGGTGACACACTTGGACGTATAAGTCCCAAGTCCAACAACTTGTTCAATTTCATTTTCAACTCTTGTAACTCGGGCGTGGACATCTGATAAGGCATTCTTGTTGTCAGTTCAGTTCCAAGGTTCAAGTCGATTGTAAAATCCAACTCTCTTTCAGGCGGAAATATGGTAACTCTTCTGGAAACACATATGCAAACTCACGTACTACTGGAAGGTTTTCTAATCCCTCTACCTCACCCTTTTCGTTTAGCACTAAGATTGCATATAACTTACATCATTTACGCACACTCTTCTGTAGTTGTAGGGAAGAAATGAACTTCAAGGAGACTCTTTGGTTTCTTCCTACAATCACTCTTCTCCATCCCACATTGTCTGTCAACTTAATTGTTTTATCTTACAGTTATGTAACATCCCCTCCATTATGATAACGAATAGCCATGTACAATAGGTAAATGTTTTTTTTCTTCGCAATATGATATTAAAATCGTCACAACATAATTAATAGCATCGCAAGCGACACATCAGCATAACTAAAAACAACACATAATTAATGCATTAACATAATTAATAGCGGCACATAATCAACACATCATCATAATAAACAGTGACACAAATCAACACATCGTCATAATTAATAGCTACACATAATCAACACGTCATCATAATAAATAACGACACAAATCAACGCATCACAATCAACTGAAGAAAAATACTAATAATTGACCAACCATGTCACTGAATAATAAAATAACGACCCACCCAACCTATCATGCATGGTTAGGACCTCCAAGACACATAAGCAACACTCAAGTCCAGGATTCATCCGATTGATTTTGACCATTTAAGGTCTCAGGACTGGTGACTGTTCTGAGGAACAAGGAAGTGTCTAATTCTCACTAATCCAATCATGTTGAAATTCAACTAGATCAATTAATTAATCTTAATCATCAATTATTCATGGAGAGGCAAAATTTACTACAAACATACATCTTTTTGATTGACGCAATTACCACCATGAATCATTCCAACATAAACCACAATTAACTAGATCATCATTCTCACCTAACCATCAATTATTCAATATGCAACATGATATTCTATCACACTTAGAAATCTTCAGGCGATAATGGATATGAGTGAGTAAGAGAATATTACATAAAGAGTAATGAGAACCGTAAGAGAATTATATTCTTAGTGTCGGAAGAGATCTAATTCTAATCATCAATAATAACAGGTCAGGTCAAGTTCATTCAAGTCAATCTTTAATTATTCAGAGCTTCAAGCTTCTTAATAAGGTAAAATCTTCATGCATCTCGGCTATCCATTTTCATATTATGAAATGACCTTTAATAAATATATAAGGGTAACAAGGTTTCATTACATGTCCAATGTAAGAACCTATATGAAGATCAAATCTCTTTAAGAAACAACAAGAATTCAATACAATTTTCATATCTAAATATAAGATCCCATAATCGATCACAGCTTCTTAACGACATCTAAGGGACTCACTACAATTTGCAAGTATTTTTATAAGGCTAAGAGAATCAACATAATAAGCAATTTATAAATATAAAGTTACCATGTATATTCCTTTTTAAAAGAACCCAAGATCAAGAGATTAAGCACTAATACACTTCAATTACCATTCTACACATCCATTTACAAGAATTTAAAGAAGGTCAAACCATGTTTAAGCAACATAAGGATTCCACATAGTAACTTACATATTCTTTATAAAAACCCAAGAAGATCAAATCTTCCCAAAACCATTCAAGAGGGTTCGATACTACAATGATATATCCACTAAGAATGCACCAGTTTATTTAGTAACCTGGAACGGAGGAAGAGGGTGTAAGGAGTTCACGTTCCAACCGGATTTCGCGCAAGGATTCAATTCTTCCAATCTCAGAAGAACTTGAGATGTGGTTGGCACCACAAGGAGACTGCTAAGCACCCAGCATTAGTGCCGAAACTACTGGAAAAGGAAACGGAGTACAGATTCAGTCCAATTCGCACAAGGTCCTTCCCAGCTAGCCTTTCGAAAACAATGGTTCCATACCAATACGGATTAAATATAGATGGGATAATGTGTGGAGCCATTCCTGGGTGAATGTTGGGCGACAAGAATAAGGGTGGTCTTTTAAAACTGTTTTCCGGTCAAGGTAATCTAGCGTTTAACATGCAAAATACATGCTGCCAGTTGGCTCGTTTTTTCATGAGAGGAAGAGCAGTAAACCTACTACGTTGTCTAGTAATATAGAAATTAGAAAAAAATGGGTATGTAGGACTCTTCTCTCAATTACCATCCCGTACCAAATAGAAAGTGAGATCGAACTCACGATTCAACTCATCACATTATTCCAAAAGAATTACATTTATAAGCGAGTTGTTAACTAATTCCTCAAAAATAGGATCAAAACGGATCTCTAGTTACACGTATCCTAACAATCTAACAGAATTCTAATTTTAGCATTTTGACATTATTATTCCAACTCTTCCCCTTAATGGAGAAATGGATTCTCTACCACACCTAAGTGTTTCCAACATTCTTCAAAACTCATCTTTCCAAGAGGCTTGGTAAAGATGTCAGCCACATTCTCAGTGGTATTATAGTAGGTCAAGTCAATTTCCTTCTCTTGTATCTTTTCTCTTACAAAATGATGTTGGACTTCAATATGCTTTGTTCTAGCATGATAAATTGGGTTGTGTGCCAATTTAATAGAACTTTGATTGTCACATTTGAGAACAATAGGCTT